>PITA01002844.1:98839-151572 GCA_004023965.1 Spilogale gracilis | reverse complement strand
AAAAAAAAAAAAAAAAAAAAAAAAAAAAAAAAAAAGGGCCACATTGGAGAATAAGCAAGACACGATTACTATCCTTAAGGAGAGGATATTTCTTAACAAACTCCCTTTCATTCTTCGAGATTCTGTTCAACGCCCCCTCCAGGGTCCAAGAGGGGCCCCAACCAGAGGCTGTTTCCGCTAAGCCCTCCAGAGAGAAGAAACACGAGTAAACGGCGGAGTGCCCTTCCCTGGAGTCCGCCCTAAACACTTCTAGTTGAGCAGGTCACGGAGTAACTAGTGTAACGCCTCGGTCCATGGTGCAGACGCTCCCCAATCCTTCATCACCCCATAAAGGGTGAGGGCTAGGACTGAGGACTGCTAAGAGTCCACACCCAAACCTGACCACCTGACTGCTGACTGCTGCCAGAATCTGGGGCACGAGGTCAGGAAGACGAGGTGGACAGTGTTCTTTCTAGACTATTGCTTCTGCAGAACTCAGTTTTGACAGTGAGCTCCTTGCAGCAACTCCTCATGCCTGCTGCTGTCCCCTGGGAACACGGACGAACTCACACGACGGGGTATGATCACGGCTTTCTTCCAACGGGAGACCCAATTTTCCCGGCCTGGCATGTTTCCCACACAGCAGTCACCAAGCAAGATGGAAAAGGTTTTGCTAGTCGGTGAAACCGGGCTTAAACTTTGACCTTCCCATTTGTCAGCTGTTACCTTGGGCACAGTGTCGTCAACCTCTGCCAAATGGGGATAAATAATGTCAATACACAGCTGGAACGTCACGTGTATATTAGATACAATTTTATTACTGTTATGGTTTTATGATAAAATACTACACAACGTGCTGGAGGCTGGGCAGGCTTGTGGTTTCCATAGGTCGGTGATGTTGGAACAGCTACGACACAACCATTCCCACTGGGCCCCACTGGGAGGAAAGCCTTCGGCAGGACGGCAGCCGCCGTGGCTGGGGCTGGAAGGGGGCGCAGCCCCGTGTGGTGGTCCCTCATGTGGCCTCGTCACAAGGGCCCCTCCCCACCTTACAAGGGCCCCTCCCCACCAAACAAGCAAGTCTTGTTTGACTTGCTTCCACCTTCTCTCTGCACTTCTAACACCCAGGGAGAATTTCGGGTCCGCATGGGGCGGGGGAGTGGAGGGAGATGATTTTTTGATGGGTTAATCATGGGAACTCTTCCTGTGGCATTCTTAAGCCACTGCTGAATTCCTAAATGGAGGGCGGATGCCAGAGCCCTCTGAGAGGTCCCACATTCCTTCCAGAAGTTGTCATCTGAGAGCCATGCCGTGGCGTGCTGCTGGAGACCTTCTGCAATTATATTTGAGCTTCTACCAGTCCTGCTCTTTTGTTCGGAGGTGGAAAGTGGGAGGCCGCGGGTGAAGGGGAGGTGTGGAGAGCAGGGAGGAGGGTGGGGATGGGGCCCCGCTGATAAGACAGAACTATGTTTCCGGAAGCATCGAGGCTCATTGGAAATACCGATTCCTCCCTGGAGGTCACAGCCCAGGCTTTGTTGTGCTTTCAGGGGGGCTATTTATATATTTTGGTTTCGTGCCAGCTCTCCCGAAGTGGTGTTTAAAAGAGAAAGTAGTGATTATGAACTGCACACCCCAATGTGGGGATCAGAAGGAATTCAGAACAAAAGCTTTCACATGAGCTTTCTACTCCCACTGCTTCAGGGCGAAGCTGGAATCCTCCTCATTTCTAGCTAAAACAAGGTTCTTGGAATAACTTAAATAAGGTCTTCTGTGTCCTTGAAATCTAGCCATGTCTTGGGGTCTGGGCCCACGCTCTGACTTGTGCTGTGATGCTTTATCCCTCCTTCCTCACACACACCTGGGGTCGGGGTGAGGGAGAAGGAGTAGATTGAAATGATTAATCTGGGCTGCCTGCGAGGCTCAGTTGGTTAAGCCACTGCCTTCATCTCAGGTCATGATCCTGGGGTCCCAGGATCGAGTCCCACGTCTGGTTCCCGGCTCTGTGGTGTGTCTGCTTCTCCCTCTGACCTTCTCCCCACTCATGCTCTCTCTCACTCTCTCTATCTAATAAATAAATAAATTATCTAAAAAAATGAAAGAAATGTTGATCTTAAAAGCAGTCTTTCCTTCTCACGCTTTTGAATTCTCAGCCTTCCAATCCACGCTTAGCTCAGCAGTTTATTTGCCAGAAGCCTGGAGATTTCACACCAAATTCTCAGGACATGTCCACGTGCTCACTGACTATGTAGCTAAAGGAGAGATCCCAAGGGAGACCAGCAGAAGAACCGGCCAACTGATCCCTGGTCAACCCTCAGAACCATAGGAAATAACGAAAGGCTGGTCATTGAAGCCACCAAGTTATGGGGATTAAACTTATTAAGGAAGTGAAAACACTACTCTTTTGGAAAGCAGAAAGGTAATCCTTAACCAAAATCTAGAAAGGCACTTTGAAGCAAATATCCTATTCTTCTAATATTATCATAAAAAATGTTCAATAAGCAAAAAACCATAAGCCTAAAAGTATTCATTGTTGCATGATTTAAAAAAATTCACAAATTATATAAGGGAGAATTAATGACAGCAAAACCCAGTGATGACTAAATTACGATGCATGGGAATATCAACTTGCTTATGAAAGTGATACAAGGGAATCCTTCCCATCCAATTCAGCTGGAACCGTGATTAAAAAAAAAATAGTGGATATATCAGAGACAGTATTTATTTTTCCCTTAAAAATACACAGTTCCATTTCTTTTCCAGCTTTTTTCTGTGGACCAGTCCTTCTGAGTGTGCGTCCCGCTGTCTCGAATGCCATGCGACCTTGTGCAGTCACACGCACTCCACATCCTTCCACGGTGGTCCCCTGACCTTCCATCGGCCATCTCCGTGGTGCTGGATGAGCAGACAGGTAACTCTGTAGGAACCCCAGCTCCCAGGGGACAGCCACACCGCAGGTTGGGGAGGCCTCAGGTATGAGCCCTGCTGTGTTATTGGCAACAGTCCACTCCTTCTGAAGTGGCCGCTATCAGGCTTGCCCATGGACGTAGAAGCCAGGAGATGAAACAATCTTTTCACAAGAGAAGACACTAAGTTACTGGCTAGAAGGAGCTTTCCATCTTCTCTGAAGGATTATCTACTAAGTAAAATTGCTACTACCAGCGAATTCCGCTCCTTTAGATTAAGTTTCCTGCGGCCTCTTTTTGCAACTCAGAGCTCTGTAGTGCACTCTGATTTATGACTATAGTCTCACAACTCACTTGAATTCAAGAAGCCCCTCTTAACCTCTACATATTGCTAAAATCCCACCCCCAACAATTGCCAGTAACAATGATGATTCTTATTTCGTGCTTGCCCATGACCTCCAGCCGGAAGTGATGGAAATGAATTTAAATTCAAGTCTGCCCGACCCCAGAGGCTGAGCTGTTAGCCATTAGGCTCAAAGGCTGCTGTGCATCAGCACTTTGCTGGGTGCTCCTGTCATTTTCCATCCTTCCAATGGCCTCAGCCAGTCTTTTGTCTCCATTTTCCAGGCGAGGAATGGGGGCTCAGATGACACAGAGCTCCAAGCGATCAGCCCAGAATTCTGAACCCGCCTCTGCCCAGTTCCCCGCCAGGTCTTTCCCACTGCCCCACACCCTCTCCCAGCAAGGTCAGCATCCACGTGGAGACACGAATTGGCCTCGCATGTGGAGGAAGGCACGTCCCTTTGGAGATAAGATTCAGGTTGTCACAGCTGGGAGAAATGGTTTGTTCAGTTGGGGGTTTTCCAATGTTAGGATCTCTGGACAACCAGCGGGCTTGGGGTAGGAGGAATAGCATGCCCGGACACAGATGAGAAACTGAGGCCCCTAGTGGGACTTGACCTACTTGTGGTCCCAGAACCAGCTGGTGAGGGACTCAGGCTCTCAGACTCCTCTGTCTCCTCAGCCCAATCCATCATGAGCCCCACACGGGGGCCTGGGAAACTGCCTCCAATTGCTTACTTTCCTGCTAAATCTGGTGATTAAGGCCTGCATCCTTCATGACCTAGGCCCTTGATACACAAATGCTTTGGTTTCTGAAATGGGAAGGCAGCACAGAGTCCTTAAGTCTGCTTCTCTGCAGGTTCCTCCATCCCTGAAACAAAGGGAGCCTTGTGGTTTTGTTTGAATGGGGAGGGGCACAGTTCAGAAAGGAATTAGCAAGACCTAGGAGCATGCTTGTTTGTGAGTCAGAACATTCTTCTTCTAGAAGAACAGGCCTCACGGAGGTATTTACCCCCGCTACATAACCTCACCGCCAGGAGGCCCGCCTTGGATGCTGCTCAGTGAACATGTCTCGGGAGAGGGTGAGCTTCAGGACACACCCCACACCTTGATCAGCTAAAATAAGGGGGAGGGAAAAGAGATGCGGCCCCGAGGGCATCTCCCTCCTGGATCCGGAGTCCCAGGAAGGCCTGGTGAAGCGTGGGGGGCCAAATCTCTCCCACACCCACCATGCGCTGGGTCCTGCCCACAACTCGCCTCGTTCCATTAGGGTTATATTTACACAGCCCAAACTTGAAAACCCTAGAAAGGACTTGCCCCAGGTGACTCACTGGGGGTGGGAGCCACAGGCCTGCTTTCATCCTCAAAGGTCTGTGACTTAAATTCCAGCTGTGTGTGGGCTTCCCGCCCCCTGATGGGTCTGCACCCACCCTGTCCTCACTGAGAGGAGGGGTGAGAACTACGAACATTCCCCGGGTGAGCTTGAGGTGGAGAAGTTTCCATCTAGTGGGATCAGTGGGGCGGCACCTCTCACCTGCTCTACTGGAAAGCTTCGCGTCTGTTCTATTCCTCGTCTTGTCCTACACTGCTCTCCGCCGGGCAGCTGGCATGGTGTGTGTGTCTGTGTGTGTGTGTCTGTGTGTGTGTGTGCGTGTGTGTTAAAATATACATAACCTAACACTTACCATCCTCACCACGCGAAGCGCACAGACACATTCACACGGCCGTGTGACCATGGTCACCATCCATCTCCAGAGCCTTTCATCATTCCACACTGAAACTCTGTCCCTAGGAAACAAGGACTCCCCATCCTCTTTCTTCCCCAGCCTGGCACCATTCTCCCTTCTATCTCTATGAACTTACTGCTCTGGGGACCTCATGCAAGTATTTCTTCATTTGTGACGGGCTTATTTCACTCAGCATCATGTCCTCAAGGTCCCCCCTCCCAACCCCTGCCCCGTGGCACATGGCAGATTTGCCTTCTTTGGTGAAGCCATTGTATGGATATACCATATTTTGTTTATCCACCATTTACCCATCAGTGGACATTTGGGTTGTAACAGAATTGTTCCTTAATGTTAATCTGATATTATGTGAGATGAACCCCCTAGTCTTTTTTTTTAAGATTTTATTTATTCATTTGACAGAGAGAAACACAGCTAGAGAGGGAACACAAGCAGAGAGAGTGAGAGAGGGAGAAGCAGGCTTCCTGCTGAGCAGGGAGCAGGATGCGGGGCTCGATCCCGGGACTCTGGGATCATGACCTGAGCTGAAGGCAGTCGCTTAACCAACTGAGCCACCCAGGCGCCCCGAACCCCCGAGTCTTTAGCAAGCTGGCAAGGCTGTGCCCCCTTTCCAGAATTGTCTCACCGCCCCACATCCCTGGGACACCACCTGTGGGCCCGTTGCTGAGCTCACATTCCTCTAGGTGCTGGCTGGGTCTCAGTCTGGGAGGCTGTTCCCTCCTTCATCGCCTGAGTCATTCACCCCACAGTGTCTGCCTCCTCGCTGCCTGCGGGGCTCCCCCCCACATCAGCAGGGCAGCTCTCATCTCTCAGGGCACCTTCGGGTTTCCTCCTGGCGCTGTGCAGACCTGTTGCCGCGCTGTGTGAGATTGGTTTCCATGCTAGACTTCGAGGTAGAGCTGTGTTCCCCTCCGTATTCCTAGCACTTCAGGGAAAGCCTGATGGGCTCAACAGATGTTAACATCATGACGGAATGACCGTGGGAAGGGCGTTGAGGGGAGTAGGCTGATGCAGGCCGAACAGTAGCTTGGATGACCTTGAGCTTTCCTGAGTTTTAACTTCTACACCTGCTGCAGGCCCCTGCCTCAAGTAGCAGGTGCGTTGGGAGAATCAAGGGAACCCAGCACCAGCAACCTGCCCAGCATACAGTAGGCGCTCAGCAGTGGCACTGACCGGCTTTTCTCTCACCACAAATCCAGTCTGAGGGTCAGGACAAGTTTGCTTCTATAAGCATTCCAAATTAGCCCAGGTCCCATTAAGGGGGTGTTTTCCGCAAAGAGAGGGTGGTGGGAAGGCTCTGAGACTCTGGGCACCTTCGGAGGTCCAGAGAGTCTCTTTGCCCCCAATCTCTGCCTGGTCTCCATCAGCAATTCCACGGCCAGACACTCTTCTTAGCCGGAGACGCTGATGTCAGCAGGGATGGGAGTGGGGAAATAGATGGGAGGGCGGCTGGAAATCCTCCCTGGAGGTCGGTAACTCGGCATTGAACTACTCCCATCAGGAGGAAGGCTCCACAGGACTGTAACATAACCAGCGGTTGGCGACACTCTTCTCTGTTGTGCAGAGACACCCTTCTCCATCCTCCGCAGACTGTGCCGGAGCCCAGGGCTGCCCCGGCCTCCACGGGGAGCAGTGCCCCGGACATTGTCACCTGCCTCACTAGCGCACATGTTAGTACCAATACACTGAGCATCACAGCGGGACTGCTCTGATCACACACACCGGTGTGGAGCCCTCCGAGCCCTGGCTGGGTGGGAGAGATCGTGAAGTTGTTTTTCTAGATTCAGAGGCTTCTCCCTGATTCGGGGCCGACAAAGGAAGGCCCATTATGTGGGGCGTCTCCACTGGGACTTCCTCTTCAAATATCAACTGGGTCAGGTTCCTTCTATGCAAATCATTTTGAGCATTTATCCTGCTTCTCATTAACATAATATCTCGTGGGTCATCACGCTGGCCTCTCTCTGAAGCATTTCCCAGGCAAGAAAAGCTCTCAACGGGGGAGGGGAATCCCTGTATCTTTGTGAAGGAGGTGGAATTTTTATTCCCATCTCCTCTGGCTGCCGCTCATTGCTGTATGCAATACCCACATCTAAGAGGCTTTATTTTTTCAATAAAACAAAACAAAACAAAATAAAGCAGAGATTAACTACTCCTGAATTAAGAAGCCAGGAAATCCCAGAGTTCCGAATTCTCTCTGCAGCTCACTCTACACAGTGCCATCTATGCTCACTCTGCAGGAGACGGGCCAGACTCTAGGTATAGAACACAAAACTGAATCGTGCAGACCATCCGATTATTGCAAAAGACACTTATTACTGAGGACGTGTCTCCTCCAGATGGAGGATTTACTCCGCGTAGGAGAGGCCGGACGCACATTTTCCATGCTCGCTTTTGCTTCTGGGAGAACATGTTTTATTTCTGTGCCAGCTAAGAACGAGGCAGATGGGGGGTGGGCACCCTCACAGCCCTATTCTGCTGCTGCCCACTTGGCGCAAAGGCCGTGGTTTCAGATTGTCACCTGATTTGCACGCATACACGAGCCATTCTTTTGGATTCTGTACGCGGTGCCTGTTAGCCGGTCTCCAAGCCCATCCTTTCCGTGTACCCACAAGATCCCGGGGCTTCGTAGGGAGACGTGGGAGACCACTCAATCCATGTTCCTTACACTGAGCGCATTTCACGTGTTGGGGTGAGAGAGGGGCTTCTCTGGCTTTGAAGAGCCTGTTTGTGAAGTGAGGAAAGCGATGGACCAGAACCATACACCAGCTGTAAGCGCAATCTCAGCTGCGAATTCGCACGCACCCTTGTGCGCACGCGCAACGCAAGGAAAAAGGCCCGCACGTCATCACCGCAGTATCCAAAGAAGTTACCTCCGAAGAGTTGGAATCATAATTGGTTTCTAGTTTCCTTTTTACGTTCTTTCAAAAGGTCTGTTGGACTCTATATTACTAATCAGGGAGTAGTTTTCTTTTAATTTCCTCTATAAAAGGACCCTGGAAACAGGTTAATCCTTAACTAATTGTCAGGCAACATTTTCAGAGGAAGCAATGAAGACAGCTCAGAGCAAGGCCTCAGAGAAATAGAACGTGTCTCAGGCTGCGGGGGAGGCCGTGGTGACAGGGAAGAAATGTCACAGCTTTCTGATGATTTCCTGGGTCTCTCAGCCACAGCCCTCTGGCCGCTTCGGTGTGACTGAGAATTGGGGCCCCTGGAATACCCCCCACTCTTGGGCTTTGAGGTGAGAATTTAACTTTATTATCACGCAAGATCCGATGGACAATGGAAACATCTCCTAGTTTTGAAAACAGAGGGAAATAAATACGAGACGGTCTCCCCGATGCAGGGCCCATGGGACTGAGCGGCCAGCACTAGCAGGAAGTCACGACCACCGCTGGGTGCAGGGACAGAGGGGTGACTTTGCAGACGCTCCGTCTGGTGGACCCAGGGCCCTGGAGGAACATGTGGCGTGGGGGAGGACAGTTGTGACTTCTCCCTTTCTTTCTCTAGCCTACCATGACCTCCTGAACCAATCCCCACTGGAAGTAGCCAAACCTGATGCCGGTGTTTCCATCAACACTGAGGGGAGCAGGAGAGCAGGGAGGAAGGCGCCTGAGGCAGATAGGCTGCAGGGGACTCTCTCTCTGTCCTTCGGCCAAAGGGACTGTGCTGTCAACCCGCCCACCCCCACTTCCCCACCTGTTAGCAGGATGTACGGGAGTCGTGCCAGGTAAATATTTCCTAGTCTTCATAACCTACCACACAGCAAAGATGGAAACACTGAGTTAGTTTAAAAGGACCTTCTAGATGTCTTATAAATGACGGCATCGTGGTTGCAGGATTCCTGTGACTCCTGGCCCTCGCTTCCGCGTTCCACCCAGCTGAGAATGACTACAGGGCCAGAAGGTCAGAGGATGGGCTGCAGGACAACAGAACTGGCTTGAAAACTTGTCCTGGACAAAATGAGGGCTTTTCTCTCCCTTTCCCAAAATCCCAAACTGCCCATCCCTGCTTAGCAGCAGGCGGAAGGGCTGGGAGGGCAGGCCCCCACTCAGGAGGGGTGGGGGGGCAGGAAAGCAAGCCAGAGAGTACACTTCCCTGAGGGCAAGTAGATCCAAGGGACAGGAAAGGGAAGCCTGGGACCTGGTCTTGCTTTGGAGTTTCAGCAATCAGATTATTGCCTCTCCCTGAGGAGGCTTGAGAAGGGGGTGAAGCATCCCTTTGTAATACCTCCCTGAGTGGTAAAAACATAGACAGAAGATCCTATCCGGGGTGCCAAGGTGGGAAGTAAAGGAAAGGAGGAGGAAGGATGCCTCCTCCCACCCACCCCTTGTAAACCATATGGATAATGGGGTGGTTGGGGTTGTTTCGCCCTAAAGTCTTGAGTGAAAAGGAGGCCAGTGTCACAACATAATCGCTAGTTAATGTCTTGTTTACACTTACTTTTAGTTCCTCCTATGATTCTGGTTTTGATAGATAAATGCAATAAAAGTGATCGTACAGTTTTATATTCTGCTTTTTTAAGATTAACATTTCATAAATATTTTAATCTTTAAGTATTCTAAAGTATTATGTTAAAATTTTATAGCAGTTCACCTAGTGGTTGTTCAGAAATGCAGATATAGATTGTAAGACTTATTCTACACAGAACAAAAATACAGTAATGCCTCGCCTATATTCTTTTTAAAATTAATTGCTGGAGCACTGTAGGTCCTTTAAGCAGAAAGTCCACTGTATGTCTCTCAATATTTCCTGCCTGCCCACCTCACACCCATGTTCTGCAGGAGCTTTTGATCCTTCCTCACCCCAAAAAAAGGAAGGACTCCAGAGAACAAAGCTGGCCTCCCTGCAGTTCTGAAGACTGCCACAAGGTGTCACTGTTGAAGAGTAGTCCTGTACGTAACAGTAACCATCCCCCCTAGGACATCCTGGCCCAGCCCTTTGTAGTCTATATTCCCATTCTCAGTCATTGTTCTCTGAGATACAGGCGCTGAGAAAGACTTGTGGGTCTTGAGGCACCTCCAAGATCAGTCACATACTGTTCTGAAATCAATTCCCTTACCAATGCTTAGGCTCCTGCTATGAACTTGGAATATGAGCCATGACTCTTCCATTAGGATAATTTTCTATCAAGGTCTTGTTTATTTCCCTGCAACTAGACCTGAGCCCTCCCTTTTGTACCTGATAATCCTTGTTATTTTCACATTTTTGGGGAGCAGTGGTTAAATTGCTGACTCATCCAGAGAACCCTGGGCGTCTTAGGCAAACCAGTTGGCTTCCTACCAGCCAATAGCTCTGCAGATCAAGAACTATGTCAGCTTTTGTTAACCTACTTGGAAAAACAAAATGTTTCGTGTCTTCCTTTCTTTGGGAAGATGGGTGCCTCCTTGCCCTATGTTTATAGGAGACCACAGACGAGGTTTTTGCAATTTGAAGATCTGCTTCAGGGTGATTTTTTACATAATGTCTTTCTACGTTAAAATCTCAACCTCCAAGCACCTCATGACCAAATTGCTGTCCTACTGCTGGATGTTAGGTTGTTGCCACATTTAAGAAACTATAAAAAATAATGTTGACTTGAGATTGAAACACGGAAAATTGTCATGCGTTTATTTCCACTTGCTCTCAAGACCTTACCAAAATATGTAACAACACGAAAAAAAGTAAACAATAGGGGAAAATGTATGGCACAGGTAGGTCAGGAAAACACAAGATAGAAATGTTGACAAATTCTGCTGTGATTATAAAGACGGTAAGATTTGTGGATTCACTTCATACCTAGCACTGTGCCATGCATGCCCCTGCATTGTGTCATTTCATATGAGCAGTAAGCCTGTGAGACGGGCAGGCGGACTATAAGATGGGAGGAACTGGAATAATGGGAAGTCAAGCCACACTCAGCCTTCCATTTCACACAGGGAAGAAACCGGAGCTCTCCCAAGAAACCGCTGGACCATTTCCCCAACCGGGCCAAGCTTGCCCAAGTCAGGGGCCAGTGGTGAAGGTGGGAGGGACACCTGGAGAGCAAAGGTGTCAGACCTGTCCCGGGCCCCCCGAGCCCCCCACCCCGACCCCCGGCCATGAGGCAGCCTTCTGATAAGGGTGCTGCACTTGGACTTGGAAGCAGGGCCGGGAAGCCGTGGCTGCCCTGCAAAGACAGAGCTTAGCTCAGAACACACTCAAGGACTTAGCCTCCCTGAACCTCCTTCCCAGGGAGCCGTGCAGGGAAAGGAATAGAGAAGCCTCCCCTCTCCAGGCCAGACTTCAGCCGGACAGGGGCTGGACCCGTGGGCTGGTTGGAAAGCACCGGGCTGTGTTTTCCACCTGGGCTTTTCGCACAGATGGACGGGATCGCTTCCAAGGCCCACTCCACCCTCCAGCGGGGGCCTGGGTCTTTTGCCACGACTTTCAAATCAGGGGGGCTCCTTTTCCTGGCCTAGGCATTCTTTTTTCTTTTTAAAAAATTTTTTAAAAAATATTTTATTTGAGAGAGTGAGAGAGAATGAGTGATGGTGAGGGGCAGAGGGAGAGAGAAACAAACTCCTTGCTGAGCAGGGAGCCTGACATGGGACTTGATCCCAGAACCCTGAGATCATGACCTGAGCCCAAGGCAGATGCTTGAGCTACACAGGCTCCCCAAAGTCCTTTTTCTTTATTCGCAATGAGCCAGGGGTAAAAATTTTGGAGCTCCCTAGACCAGTGAGAGGCTCTTCATGGTTTTATTTTTACCTTCTCTTTATTTTCCATCCGAAAAGTACTAAACAAGAGTCTGCCAGAAGCCGGCTCACCACTGAGCAGGGGGTGGGGTGGAGGGGCGGGGGTGCTGACGCGGGGGCTCGATCCCAGGACTCCGGAATCATAACCCGAGTGGAAGGAAGACGCTTAACCGACTGAGCCACCTAGGCGCTTTGGTTTTAACCCTTTTTATAACTTGTCATAGGGCATACATGATCATCATTGATGAGGTCCAGCCATGACCAGTGTGCAGCTGGGGCAGTCGCAGTGGCCATAGCCCTCCTGTTCTCCGTGGCAGCAAGTAGCCGGCGGCTGATGACACTTTGAGAGGGAAGTTTACCCTGATCCCACATGCAATCTATCCGTTTGGAAAACGCACAGCTAAACCTCAGTGTAATATATGTTAAGTAGTTTTTGTTAGTTTCATCTTTACTGCAAAATAGAGAGAAAATGCCTATTTTGATGACGAGGGGAGGTTTTCAGGCTTGCAAATAGGCACTTTCTAAGCACGTTAAGAGTAAAAACCAGGGGGGCGCCTGGGTGGCTCAGCTGGTTAGGCGACTGCCTTCAGCTCAGGTCATGATCCGGAGACCCAGGATCAAGCCCCACATCAGGCTCCCTGCTCGGCGGGAAGCCTGCTTCTCCCTCTCTCACTCCCCCTGCCTGTGTTCCCTCTCTTGCTGTGTGCCTCCATCCCCTCACATAATTACCACTTTACATTTTATGTGGTAATAGCATTTAATATCTACTCTCTTAGCTTTCCAATATATAATACCGTATTGTTAATTCTAGTCACCATTAAATAAATCCTTACCCATTTACAGATCACATATATTTTCTCGTGTTTTATTTTACTGTGTATTCCCTGTTGAATTTTAGTCTACCTTGTGAGATAAAGAATTTAACTTTACCTGAACTAACAAATAATAACTTAGAAAACACTGAAACAGAGTCCTGAGCTGAAATCCTGACCCAGGCATAAATTCCCGTATGACCTTGAACAAGTTACTTAACCTCGCCAAACATTGGTTTTAGCGCCTGTAACATGGAGAAAATAGCACCTATTTAGCTGATCTGTAATGGTTACATGATATAATTCATGCAAAATTCCATACAAGCAGCCTACTGTAAGAATGGTGGAGTCTGAGATTTTACCCTGGTTTCCAGCTAACAAGTTAGCCGCACGCTTGCAAGGATGCTGATAGAAGACGCGCAACTCCTGCATCAGAGACAGAGGACTTTGTTATTCAAGGCACAGCGGGAGCGGAAACAGCACATATTTGCCCCAGTACCCTGGCCCCAAGTCCCATGGCAGTGAATGGGTAGGCACAGAGGGTGCCTTTCAGAAAAGGAACGCTGGGCTTAGGGAATCCAAAGTTTCCATAATGTTCAGTGAGCACACCTGCTCTTTGCTCTAAGGGACCCTTCCGCATTCTAAGGCTCTTTGCTCTATGACCATCCTTAAAGCGATGGTCTGGAACAAAGAACAGTTAGTATCTCTCCTGCAAGACACGTGGAAAAGTGAGAGACCCGTGGAACATTGTGTCCCAGCACCTGCATGTAGAAAATGTTCAATTAAGAGGGTCAGGTCGTTCCCACCTATGAATAGACATAGCATTTTGTGTTCATACTTGGGTCTGTCTCAGGACTCTATATTCTCTTTTACTCTTTTATCAGTACCACTTTGATGCGGTTAGTCTTATATTCTATGAGAAAAATCAAGGTCAATTTGAAAAACTACTTTGACATAAATGCTGAACAAATGACGAACTTAAAGTCGCAGGTCACTTAGCGGTTTTAGTGTAAAAATTAGTTCCCGTGGAAGCCACCTCCTACTTCTTTCTGTGCTCCAAACACATGCCGATGATAGAAAAAAACATCCTTCAAAACATTTTGGAGCATCTTTAAAAAGCTTTTGAATAACCATCTTGAAAACAAGATAAACACACCTTCGGATCAGAAGCAGGATAGAAATATGACGAACAAGGAAATGTACTTGCGTCAGGGTCAGAATCAGGACTGCCCTGTGATGGCACTAGGGGGCAGCACTCGCGCTGGTGTCTCTGTAGGCTTCCCAGGGGGGGTTCCCTGGGCCAGGGGGACGAAAGGGCTCTAGAAGACGCCGGGTCTGGAGGCAGGTTTGTTAGTAAAACAACCTATAAAACAGTGTGAGAAGGTTTAGAACAGCGCTGAGGACAGGGGCTGGTAGTGAACCACACATCTGCAGGGGTAAAACCCTGGTCATTTGTGGCTGCTGGCTATTTTCACCACCTTCTCCACATTGTGATAATTCTCCACATTGGGTCTTGCCTTTCGGAAGTGGAAGCCAGCAAAATCTCCATTCTAGGAATTCCTTGAAACCAGGCTCCAGGTGTACGGCCAGTCAGGTGAGTCCCCATGAGGCCTGGAGCCCGTGGTGAGCAAGGTGCTATGGACTGATCTGTGTGCCCCCAAAATTCATAGGCTGAGGCCCTAACCTCCAATATGACCTGTTTGGAGATAGGGCCTTTAGGGAGATAATTAAGGTTAAAATAAGGTCATAAGGATGGGACCCTAATCTTACAGGACTGTCGTCCTTACCAGAAGAGGAAGAGACACCAGGGAGTGGTGACTGGGGAAGAAGCCACGTGAGACGGTGAGCAGGCGGTCGTCTACCATCCAAAGGGAGAGACCTCAGGAGGAGGCACTACTGACAGCTCTTCCATGGCCGGTACCGAGCCCCCGGAACCGTGAGAAATACGTTTCTGTGGTTGAAGCCTCCCAGTCCGGGGTGGTATTTTGTATGCTCCCCCCAAGCTGAGTATGGGGAGATGAGGTGTCTTCCCGCATACGGGTAAAGGAATCTATTTCTTTTGGAGGTGGCAGTGGTGAAGGTTCTGGAACTTAGCCCCGAAGTCCGTTGGAGAACAGATGGCAGAAGTGTCGCTGCTGACCCAGCACTCGAGATGTTGCTGGGCTTTGTTCCTAGTTGTGCGGCTCCGAGCTTGGAGTTCTAGCCCCGCCGGAGACCTCGGAGTGACCCAACATCCTTTAACAAATCTATTTTCTCTTTAAACATCACTGTTATTTGCACCGTTGAACCCCACTCTATATAGTGATTTTCTATAGAAGGCAGTATCCAAGAAAACCAGGCTCTAGTGACTTAAACATGAAAAGGGTGTCACCTTCTGAGTAGACTTGAGCTGGGAGAGTCCAGGATGGGTGGCTTTATGAACGACCCCGTGTTCTGTTGTCCTTACAGTGTGGCCTTGATCCTCATAGCCACAAAGGGCCCTCTGCATCAAGGGTCAGCCGACATCTTTGGAAGGACCCCAAGAGCGGCAAGCGGTCACCGGTTTCCATCACAGCAACCCCGCTCGGCCGGGCTCACACAGCAGCAGCCACGGACATAGGCAAGCCGGAGGGCATGGCCGGGTTCCAAGAAACACCATTTATGAAAACAGGTGCCGGCTAGAGTTTGGCTGACAGGCTGCAGTTGTCCTGTCCCCTGCTCTACAGCTACGCTCCGGGAGGAAGGAGGAAGGGCAGGGGTCTGCACTGGGTGATGTGCACTTCCAGCTCCCCTGCCCCTGACCTGTGTCACTGACCACCTCTAGCCACAAAGGCAGTTGAAAGACTGAGCATTTATTTGCATTTTATTAACCTTCAGAGCAGTGTTTCCTGAATGTCTCATGCTGTGTGATGCATAGAAAGGAACATCTGTGTCATTTAAAAAACTTGGTCAATGCTACTTATGGCCAGAGCCCACAGACCAAGTGCCCGAGCTGTCCCGGGCTGGTGGGGTCCATTTTTCAGGCACACGTTTAGCTCATTTGCAGATACTGGTTGGAAGGTTCTGCTCGGAAGTAATCCAGGCCAGGAGGAAGGTTGTCGGCCCGAGCAGCTTCCTCAATGTAGGCGCCGGCTCAGGGGCTGCATCTTGAAGAACCTTGCAAAATGGGGGTGCCTGGGGGGCTTAGTCGATTATGTTTGTGCCTTTGGCTCAGGTCATGATTCCAGGGTCCTGGGATTGAGCCCTGTATCAGGATCCCTGCTCGGCAGGGCGTCTGCTTGTCCCTATCCCTGCCCCCCACTTCTCTCTCTCCCAAAAAAAGAACCTTGAGAAATGGAAACCCTCAGCCACCAGGGGAAACGTGGTTTTAATCAAATACCTATTTAAATTTTGATCATAAACGTCTTCATAAATAGAACCATCTTAAAATGTTTGGTCCCACGGCGCGACCCTGTCCCTCTGGTGCTTCCCGGGAGGTGGGACCTGACATTCAAGGTGTAGTTTCTCCACTAGAAACAAGGACTTCTTCATGCACACTGTGAGTGACAGACACCCCCGGTACTGGTCCCAAAACACAAAGCTCCATATTTTTGCATCAATGTGGATATTTTAAAAATAATTCCAAACCTTAAAAGCCTTCCTTCTGCCCAGACCCACCTCCTGGTAGGTCCTCTTTCTCAAGTTCCAGCTGTATTTCCACTTTGGGCTTCCTCTTTATACTGAAACAGCCAGCCCGGTGTGGGAGCAGGCACCCATGCCACAGCTTGAGCCCCGTTTCCTGAGCACACCTGGGAGGCATTCGGCTGTGTGCCTCTCGTGCATTTGCATTTGGCTGCAAATAGTAGAAGTCTTAGTTCAGTGCTACTCAAGCCAGAAGGATTTGTATCGTTTACCCAACAGCAAGTAGGGGATCGGTTTTACAACTCAACAATGCCATCAGAGACCAGACTCTTTGCTGTCCTCCTAAATAGGTCCAGCGTGCTTGTCCTTCGTGGACACAACATTGACTTCGCCTGACAATGTCCAAAGCATGAGGAAAGAGGGTGGGGTTCAAAGGCTTTCATTCCCTCCTCCTCTTTCTTGGAGAAGCTCACACTGTATTTCTCCGTAGATCTCATTGGCCACGTGCCAGCCTTAGAGAACACATAGTGGAGAGAAGGAGAGAATGGGAAGAGACTCATCACGAGTCTACCGCCATGCCTGAGCAGATCGCACTGACCAGACAAAAGGGGGCTCTGTGGGCAAGAAGAAGGTAAGTAACCAACAGTGCCTGTCACTGTCCCTTCAGCCCTGAGCGGCAGAGGTCCCGTCTTCTGTGTCTTCGCTGTGCCCTCTCGCAGGCCACTAGAGCTGTCTATTCAAAGCAAGACCAAATGATGCTTTTGCTTATTTTTTTTTTAATATAGGTGTGTTCTTGCGGAGTACTACATGGCCGTAAAAGAGACAAACTCCTGATATACAGAACGACGTGGAGGAATGACAGATGGTGTTGAGCGAAAGAAGCTGGGCACGAGGGCTCCCGCTGCGTGATTCCGCTTACATGAAGATCTAGGACAAGCAAAAACATTTTAAGGTGAAAAAAAAATCAGATCAGTGGTCACCTGTGAGGATGTGGAGATTACCTGCCGAGGGATAGGAGGGAGCTTTCTGTGAGAAGAGAGGATGTTCTATTTCATGATAAGGCGTGGGGACAAGGTGTCTCATTGGTCGAAATTCTCCTTCTGCGCTGCGTGCAGCCCGATGTGTACGTGTTAGGACGAGTAGGGGAGAGGGTGGGCACACAGAGGTGACACGGTGGAAGGTTGCTCACTGTTGGAGCTGCTTAATGGGAACACGAGGTTCGTTGTCTCTGTTTTATTTCTTTTCTTTTCTTTTTGTTCTGTTTATTTTCTATTTTGAGCTTTTTGAAATTAGAGAAAAAGCATTTTCTCTTTGCTCCTTCATTCCTACTGGATTTCAGTTTGCATGTCTTTTCTCTTTTCTCCAGAAAAGGGCCTGGTCCTCGGCCCTTGGCTACATTCTGGCACGAGGGGCGGGAGCCTGGCGTTCTAAGTGGGGACACCTGGGTCGCTGGGCAGAGACCCGGGGAGAGATCGCCCCCACCACTCCATGAACTCTGTGGCGCCCATGTGAGGCCTGCAGATTGTTCTAGATTCCCAGAAGAACATCACCAACCTCATGTGGGGGGCGATGGAGGCCTCTTGCTCGGCATACTGAGGGGCAGCTCTCTAGTAGGACCTGTCCCCGACCGAATGCCTGCTGCGTGCTGGGTGCTAGAGCTCTGATGTACACAATCTCGTTTTACTCTCCTGAATTCCTTGAATATCCCCACTGTACAGATGGGAAGACGGAGGCTTAGAGCAGGTTCTGCACAGAGATAATAAAGTATACAAACTCACTCAAGATACCCAATATCCGATGTCTCAGGGTCAAAGCCCTCCGCACTGTCCAGTTGACTGGAACACCTGGCCCTCAAAGCAGCGACAGCTGTGGAGGCCACAGACCCATCCCGTGGGCCCAGCCTGTGTGAGGCGAGACAGTCTTCGCACATCATCAGGCTTCTGTGCACGCCGGCGGCCAAGGCGCGGCGCCCGTGCTGTCCCCCTAAGGAGACGCATGTGTCCCTTTGCTTTGGCTGCTGCAGTCAACACAAGCCAAGTGACTTACCACCACACGGATTTACTTGGTTATAGTTCTAGAGATCAGAATTTGGAAATCAGTCTCCTTGAGCTGTTGGCAGGGCTGGTGGGTTCCTTCTGGAAACTCTAGAGGGGAATGGGCTTCCTGCCTTCCTGGCTGCCAGCATTCCTTGGCTCCGTCTGCCCATCACCCCGGTCTCTGCTTCTGTCCTAGCACGTCCGTCCCACCCACCGCCCCTCATGACTTTGACCTTCTACCCTCCCTCTTCCTGGATACTTGTGATTATATTTCAAAAAGACCAGAAAAAGCTCCCCATCTCGCGATCTCCAGGTTAGTCACATCTGCAAAGTTTCTTCTGGCATGTAAGGTCACCTTTGCAGACCGTGAACGTCTTGGGGGGCCATTATTCAGCTGACCCCCCCCAGCACCTTCACTACGACCTGGTTCGAGAGGGCCATTTAATGGGCAGGATCAATATGGCAAGCAAACAATTCACTCCAAAATGTAAACTTCGAAATGTTATTTGTAAAAGTATAGAAGAGAAAAACTATCCCACTACTTAGCCTTTAAACAGAGCAACAACTATCCTTTTTCCTGTTCTCCCCTCCATCCTTGACTAAATGCAGACGTACCATCATATAATTGCTGTCACAGGCTTAATACGATTTCTGTTCTGCCTTTTTCACTTAATGTGTATTTTAAAGTATTTGTTGGGGCTCCTGGGTGGCTCAGCTGTTAAGCATCTGCCTTCGGCTCTAGTCATGATCCCGGAGTCCTGGGATCAAGCCCCGCCTTGGGCTCCCTGCTCGGCAGGAAGCCTGCTTCTCCCTCTCTCACTCCCCCTGCTTGTGTTCCCTCTCTAGCTGTGTTTCTCTAAGTCAAATAAATAAATAAAATCTGTTAAAACAATAAATAAAAATAGAAATAACTATTTGTAATTGTAATCAGGAACTTATTTTAGCTTATTCTTCCGTGCAAAAGAGGGTGTGGTAACAGGCTTCTATAAAATCCCAGGGACTGCTGAGACTTAACAGGTGTTCCTAGGCAGGATTTATAGGTTGCTTGTTTCGCCCAAAGTCAACATCAAGGGCCCTGGTCCCCAGGCCTCGCCTCCAGGACAGCTCAAGGGGCCTGGATTGGCCTCAGAAACATGTCTGCCCCCCTCTTTTTTTAGTCATCTGCAACCCCCTCATTTTCTGCTGATGGGAAGGACCCATGGGAACCACATGGGGAGTGAGGAAGAGGAAAAGAGAAAATGAATGTCTGAGAGGACCTATTGGACAGACACTGACTTGTGGATCATTCCAAGTTTACTCCCTCACTCCCCACGCCCAGCAGCTGGGCTCTTAGGAGATGACGGAGTTGGCTAGACATCCAGGCCTCTCTTATTCTGGAAGGGTCTCTTGCTGAAATAGCAGCTGCTGGTGCCTCCCACAGAGAAGGGAAAGTCGGCCAGCATGGAAGTTTATTCAATTCCCCAGTCCAGAGGTTATTCTGATTCTGCCATCTTTTCTTTTTAAATTCTCTAAAGGTAAGGCAGCAGCAAATTTTACTGTAATAGAAAAAAAAAAAAAAACAACCCTTGGGCCTGTGGTTTCAGTAATTAGCTCAATGTGCTAATGAGAGTCTTCAGGGAGAACAGCATTAATTAATGGGTGAATTTCACTTTAATAAATGTATAGGCAATTTTCTAAATGCAGATGGCAGAGTGCACTCTGATGGCCCTACCTAGAGCCACTCAATGTGGTAAGTGTCTGAGGAAAGTGGTTAATTTGTAAAATGCTTCATGATCCTGATTAGAAGAGAAATAATGCTTATGTTTGCTTTCCAATGTATTATTCATCTCTCCCGGCCTGAGAACCCGTCTTCCCCCACCTCCACTGGTGTCCCTTTAGTCGCTCCTATTGTCCTGAGTGGGAAGACACCTCCCTCCCTCCTAGACGCCTCCCCCCCACCCAGGGCTTTCTCTCCCAAGACCAGCTCATCATGTCTTTATCTTCCCTATCTCTGAGTACCAGAAGGGCCAGAATGTGGTCCAGGCAAAACCAACATCACTGTTTCAGAGAAGGCATCTTCTGGGAATGTGACACGCCGAAGTCACCTTTCTTTAAGAATAATTAGCTGGTTAATAGTTGGTTGAGGACCCTGGAAACCACAAGCCAGCCCTGACAGGGAGCTCAGAGAAGTGAATCCCTCTCTTCTTGTAACGAACTCTCTGGTTGGGTTCATCCTCCTACTTCACGGTCATGTGAACCTGGGCTCCAATCTAAGAAAAGGTTCTAGGACTTTACAACTGGCTCTCCCCTCAGGATTTCCTAAGCACATTCATCGGCACCATGATGGGGAAGTCACGAGCATGATAAAATCCAGGTTTTTTTAATATTATCAATAAACTTGAAAAATTGTAAGAAGTCAAAATTCGTTACAACCATTATCTTGACAGTAAAACCACAGTTTAACAAATTCTCTCTTAGCTAAAATCAAACTAATTGGAAAGTCCAGTTAAATGGAAATGACTTGGCCTGGGACTCCCCCACGTTTTAAGAGTCAAAACAGGAAGCGCGCCTGGGTGGCTCAGGCGGTTGAGCAACCGACTCTTGGCTTCGGCTCATGGTCTCAGGGGTAGTGCAATCAAGCCCTGTGTCAGGGTCCACATTCAACAGGGAGTCTGCTGGAAGATTCGCCCCCTCTGTCCCTTCCCCAACTTGCATGTGTATGCTCTTTCCATCTCTCTCTCTCTCAAATAAATATTTTTTGAAAATAGGATCAAGACAGGAAACTGCTCCAGATTCATTACTTAGGAAAAAGAGCTAAATGACAAGATCCCCTCTCTGCACAGGATCAAATTCCTCCCTCACTGGGCATTTCCCACACTCACTGTAGACCGTCACCGTCACAGAGCCCGTAAAGCTGTGTTGACACTGAGGGGCTGCTGGAGCCTCGGAACAAGACCTGCCCTGCCCACCTGTGCACGGTATCCCCCAAGGGCAAGGTAAACCGCCACACGCCGGGGACACTTACGTTCAGGAGGTGGGATTGCCTCCCGTCTCAACCCATGCTGAGTAGTCAACTAAGTTAATTGGGTGTTATGTTCTCATAGATTCGGAACCCGGTGCAAAAATGCAACGCAATGACAGAATCTGTACAGCCCCGGAATCACAGGGGTTTTTAGGAACTGCGAGCGGTTTTGGGATTTTTGAGTGTTCGCAGCCCAGATGAGAAGGGCGAGTCCTGGAAGCAGAGGGGTCCATGCTCAAAGCGAGCCAGATGGAACAGAATGAGGTAGAGACCCAGCCCCCAGCATGCAGATGAAGGCACCGTTCTCAGAACAAGAGGACGCCAGCATCTGCCTGCTTGCCCTTTCCTTGCCCATTCCTCAGTCTGCACGCTTGACCCGGCCGTTAATACACTGACATCATCGCTGTAGGTCTTGGCTCTAGTCTAGTCTTTGGAGTAAATAGGCTGCTAAATTTAGACAAGTGGAGCAGATTTAGCAAAGTCAAGAAAGCATTGTTGCAATGTCAGGACACGCAGAAGCCTTACCGGAGGCGATTACTCTATGCTCTGGAGACTCCCTCCTGTCATGGACCTCGGAGGGCAGGAAAATAGTTCCCACCCTTTTTTAAAGATTTATCTTTTTAAGGGGTGGGGACAGAGGGAAAGGGACAGAGAGTCTCCAGCAGACCCCCTGCTGAGTGTGCAGCCTGACACAAGGAGGAGGGCTCAGTCTCACAACCCTGAGACTACAACCTGAGCCAAAATCAAGAGTCAGACACTCACCGGACTGAGCCACCCAGGCGCCCCCAACAGTCCCATTTTATAGGCAAGCTAAGAAGAGCAATGCAGAAATGCCTGCTTGACTCCCTTCCACGATATCAGTTGCTCTCAAGACTTGGACAATTTTTTAGAGTGTGCTTAGAAAATTCTTGCTCAGGGTTAGAAGAAAGTGTGTGAAGGGCCAGAGACACAGCAAGCCCTCCTCCCTCCAGCTGGACCCCGTTCAGAGGCTTCAGAGGACACCAGGCATGTCCCTTCCTCTCCACCGTGAGAGAGCGAGGACCGCGGAGAGTCGGTCGAGTTAGCCTCTGTGGCTGGGGCTGTGTCATTGCTTAGCGGTCAATTCTGAAAAGCCCCCTGGCCCACATGAGCACCGAGAGGCGGACCGTTTATGGACCCACTCTGATGGCAGTGTCTGAAAACGCCAGGGGATGGACACCTGGGTGGGGCAGTCCGTTTTGCGTCTTGGTTTCAGCTCTACTCATGATCTCAGGGTCGTAGGGTAGAAGCCAGAGCCAAGCTCACACTCGGTGCAGAGTCTGTTTGGGATGCTCTCTCCCTCACCCCTGCTCACACTGTCTCCCTCTACATAAATAAATAAAATATTTTAAAAAGGAAAGGAAAGGAAAAAGAAAAGGGAAAGGAAAAGGGAGGGAAAGAAAGGAAAGGAAAAGGAAAAAGAAGGGAAAGAAAGGAAAGGAAAAAGGAAAGAGAAGAGAAAAGAAAAGAAGACAAGACCAGTGGAATTGCAGAGACCAAGAGACCAAGACCGCAACCTGCAGAGTCAGACTGCCAGGACCCCGTCCTGCCCTTGCCGCTCACCAGCTGTGTGACGGGAGGCAAGTAAGCGGAGCAGGTCAGAACCCGTTTTCTCAGTTGTGAAGCTGGGTTTACTGTCTCCCAGGTAGGGCCACCGTGGGCCTCCAACGGAATGATGTATACAGGTGCCCGGAGCCCACACACAGTGCCTGCTTCATGCAAAATGTTCGCTGTGGGCTGGCCGAGAGCTCTTGGCCAGAAATTCAGATTGCTGAGAGCCATCCTATATATTTGAGGAACAATAACAGCGATATAAGCAGCGTAGGGGGGCTGGGAGTCTAGAAATATGGCAGCAGAGTTCAAAAATAAGGCTGATCTCAGGCAGAAGGGGCCTGCAGGTCGCTGGGGGGTGGGGTTGGGGGGCTGTACCCCAGGGCCAACTCTGAGGGTCCTTCTTACATTTTCTGCGGCGGTGAGGTAGGGATTATGGGAGGATATGAGATACGCCGGGGCTCCAGGGACAACTTTTGAGAGTTCTGAAATTAGAAGGTTTTCCTAGATTTTCCATCTCTCACCTTTCTGCAGAACAAGCCCAGCTGAGGTCACATTCCCCCCTGCTTGTGAGCCCAGCTATTCGGAGGGAGACAGGACCCAGTGCTGTTTTCCGTCTAGATTTTCCCTGGGAACATGAGCAGTGGGGACACCTGTCCTGTCCATGTCTGCAGGAGAGTTTAAGTTCATAGTTTAGGTTTTAAAACTGCAATTTGAGCCCATTAGAGAGACTGGGCTGTACTGACACACACGGGAAACAGTGCATTAGCCTATTTCCTTCCCGTAAAGACCTGTAAAAGCCAGAGTGATTTTTGCAGAATGAGGTTGTCGCAGCCCGTAATCGGCTCCGACAGCACCAGGAGCCTGAAATCAACCAGCCACGGGGTCACAGAGGGCTGGGCTGGCCCCGCGACGGGAGCAAGGCCCCGCACCTGGTCTGGGAGGTGAACCAGCTTATCTTAACACGCACAGAAATCCAACGGGGTCACAATCAGCCCAACTTTATGGATCGGGAAGCTGAGACTATTTAAGGTCAAAGGGGAAGGAAGTCCTAGAGCCAGGATGCTGCAAACTCCTATGATGGGGGGAGGAACCTCAGAGACGGAAAGCCTCCCACAGAGCCTCTCAAGTAGGACAGATGGACCCCATTTGTAATCCTGCCTCCCTGCCCACTAGCCACGTGTCCTTGGGCGTGTTTCTTGACTTGTGTGCCCTCGATTCCCTCATGTAAGTCATCTTCCTTCAGAGAACAGTGGGGGCGATTAAAACAGTCAATGCACAGCGTGTCTCAGCCTTCTCCCTGCCACCAATGACCTTGATGAGAGGCTTCAGGCTGCCCCAGGACGCTGCTGCCC
Source organism: Spilogale gracilis (assembly GCA_004023965.1). Classification (NCBI taxonomy): domain Eukaryota; kingdom Metazoa; phylum Chordata; class Mammalia; order Carnivora; family Mephitidae; genus Spilogale; species Spilogale gracilis. The sequence goes on along the minus strand of PITA01002844.1, from coordinate 127,517 downwards.
CCCCTCCAGTGGCCTCGTGCGCTCCCACATACCCTCACCTCCAGCGACACGTGGCTCAGAGAACAGCCCTTTCGGGTTACCTGGCTTTCTCACCTAGAGGTCATGAAGCGGCCCATCCTTTGGGGACACTTTGGGAATGGTTACTATGACAATTGAGAGAGCTCTGAGCTCTTGAAGATTAAGGTTTGTCACCACGATGATCCCCACTGGTTACTTCACCGTGCATCTTCCCAAGAATCCCGTCTTTGAGCAGTATTAGTAATTTTGCAGACTGGATGGCCCATCCTGCTCAGTGGTCAGCGAGGTGACTTTGGAAGGAAGCCCAGACCGGCGCTAGACTGGTGTTTCCGGGCCTCCCAAGGGCAGAATGGGGACAAGCCACCTCTGGGAGGGTCCTTCGCTCTGAGTCAACAAATGCCCAGCAACACAGACTCCAGAATCAAAGAGGGATCCCGCCGAAAGTAATTCTTCCTAAGCTGCTAATGCCCCATGGCTCGGCATGCATAGGAAGCCCACTCCCCTCCTCCGGGTCCATGGTCCCCTTGCATTTCCCTCCAGGCCACTGCAGCCAGGAAACCCACTTCGAGGCTCTTTGTAATAGCATTTATTTATGGACTGCCGACTCTGTTCTAGGTTCTGCGGAAGGTAAGGAAATTGGACATTCTCTCGACCTCTCACAGTGCTCCTGACGGCTGTGGCCACTGAGGGGAAGAGCAGACCATTGGAGAGAAGGCAGGGGAACTGTGATGGCCACAACGTAGACTTGAGGGCCATCTTGCCTTTCTTTAGCGGTCTCTGTGACCCCATTAGGCAGGAGTCGTGCCTTTTCTTAAAGGATTCCTGATTCTGCAGTCGCAATGCTGAATAAGTCTACCAGTGACTATAGTTTGCAATGAGTGAAGGTAACGGGCGAAGGGACACTCACAGGGAGATGGCGCCAGGGCCACACCCACCCACACCCATGTGCACGCACACACAGACCCCTGAGGATACCTGGGCTGGTGCAGAGAAGCTACGTGGTCCTGTAGGAAGGCTGTGGGTGAGGGAATCGAGACATCAGGAATGGGCTCTCATCTCTGCTATTGGGTCTCTGGTCATTGGAAACCTTCATGTCTAAGTTCCCTTCTGGCTGATTCTGTATGTCCCCCACCTTGGCAGACATCACATGATAAAGCTGATACAGATCAGAGCTCTTATGTAAAAGGGTTTCTGAGATGCCTCCAGCATTGCTGGGCATGCTGCACCTGTTCCCCTTCCTGCCCTCTATCTGGTCTCTTCGTAGTAGTTCTGTTGTGGCCTGAACTCCTGATGTGCTCCGGGTTCCGTGGAGAGCCAACTCAGGGCATGATGGTGGGTTGGGGGGGGGCGGGCAGGTGGCTCATATCTGCTGAGAACCTTCGGACTTCCCTTCCCAGTCGGAAGAGGGGACAGACAGCTGGGGCTGGCCACCGGGCCATTTGTGAGTGGTACCCACAGAACGGTCTGCTCTCACTCTCCTAACAGGGGGCAACACGGCCCAGGGAGCACTGAACGCTGCCTGAGAGGGCTCATCGATCCCCCACCTGGTTAGTGGCCGAGCCTCCCCGGCCCCCGGCCAGGCTGCCACCCAGTGCAAAGTTTACAACGCACTGAGGAGCTCACAGGACTTCATACATCACTCACAGCGTTGTCGGGGACCACGATTTCCCGCTGATGTCCGAATGAGGGAATGCAGACCTCCACTGTGGACAGTCTCTGAGTCCTTTGGTCCTAAGACCTTAACCCAGAGGTAACCGGTGGTCCTCCCCTACTGGTGACTTCAATAACTCCGAAATCATGGACCTGAGCGTGGCAAGAAGAACGCCCAGGTTCGGCCCCCCCTCTGCACAGCCCTACTCTGGGTGGCCCAAAGATGCAGCTGTGGAAGTCCGGCCTGGGAGGCGTCCCCGGGGAGGGACGGGAACCAGCTCCTGCCCGTCCACGGGGTCATTGTCCAGCTCGTCCGAGGGGTTCTCGGCAGAGCTTTTCACCTGTGCGGCTTATTATCTTGTTTGGAGCTCCTTTAAATTAAGACAGTCCATGCCGGCACGGTGCCGGCCTCGTTGCCTCTGGTTTGTTTACTCACAGCTCTCGTCAGGGAGGAAAAGGCTGAAACTGCATCCTAATGGCCCAATTAGTCCTAATGCTGCATAGTGTTGACTGTTTAGTTAACACCATATTGTGTACAGAACTAATTGTGGGGAAGCAAATGAATGGTCAGGAAACAAACAGGCTACTAGAAAATAATTACTTGGAGTGTTTCTTTTTAGTACCTGTGCAGCGGATTTCATCATACTCAACAGCCTCTAAGCCACTCGAAATAGTGGTATTCGTCATTTTCATAGAAACTTGATAATGACATTAATTTATCTTAATGGCCTGTTCTATTGTTATAAATAGTAAAATTAGCTTAAATTGTCTTGCTTTTGCTGGTTTTGGATGGCTGCAGAGGGCCCCACAGCAGCCGACGAGTAGATAATTTGGTGTGCTTGACAGATTTCCAATAATTTGTTATGTGAAGCATGAGTAATGTTAGTACCATTACTGTTCATTTTCCTCTAAATTCATTACTGCCCTTTTCCCTTTTATCTTTTTTAATGTCCGGGCCATTTTTCTGTATCTCAAGTGGAGCCACAGAACCTATTCATATTCAGCTGGCTATTAACATTCTGCACATAGCGAACATCCTGTAGAAAACAACCCTTTATGAAATGATGAGCCTGCTTGCTATTTATGACAGAAAAACAGACAGAATGGGGGGCTTGCTGGTATCGGGGCCTGGGCATAATTAAGTCAAATGTAATTTTAAAGAAATTTAAATGTTTTCATTTTATGGCAAAGGTAAAACATACTCAAGGGAGACTTGAAGAAGGTGTAAATGCATTAATCACACGCCCACCGCCCTTGCACGTTGTTCGCATTTCAGCCTCACGGGCTATTTTATCAAAGGTTAGCCTGCCGCGTTCCCTACCAATCCGATTCTAATTAATCCCTGAAAAATATTATGATTAATCTCATCTCTGTGAGGAGATATGTTGCCTACCAAGTGGAAGCAACACAAAGGCTGTTTATCTGTCAGAAAAAATGGCGAGATTTTCGTTCATATCCTCCCAGGTCCCAGTCTTTGTCCATGTGGCCCTGGGACTGGGACGAGCCACAAAGTCAGCGGCCTCTGCCTCTCAGCCTTTTTAAAACATAGCTTCCCTTCCATCCTGTGACAGGAAGGCTACCAAATACTGAAGAGGTTGATTCGAGCCTTTTATCATTTTTTTTAAAAAAAGGTTTTACCTATTTATTTGACCCAGAGAAACACAGCGAGAGAGGGAACACAAGCAGGGGGGAGTGGGAGAGGGAGAAGCGGGTTTCCTTGTTGAGCAGGGACCCCCCCAATGCGGGGCTCGATCCTGGGACTCCAGGACCATGACCTGAGCTGAAGGCAGATGCTTAACGATTGAGCCACCCAGGAGCCTAGCGCATCCTACCTTTCTTAAAAAGAGTCCTTATTCTCTTCTCACAACGCATCTCTAAAAAGTTGTACCTAGTCTTCTCACCTTGCCTGTGAAGCCGGGGGCCGCCTTTGTTTGCGATTTATCCTCTCATTTCTTACCGGATTCAGTCAAGGTCAGAGTAATTTGTCCATTAATTAGGTGTTGTTAAGTGGCCACTAACTGCCAGGTGCCGCACTGCGTTGAAGATGCGGCCCCCTGAAAGGTGGCTGGAGCAGTTGTATACGTTGTATACTGCACAATCTGAGGATACACCATTCATAGAACTGCCTTTCCCTAAGAGATTGCTGAGTGCTCCAGGTTTGAGGACAGAGTTGCAGATCAGACTTCCACCTGTCCAGGAAAATGTTCAATTCCATCAAATCTAGTGCTTGGGAGATTTACTTAGTTGGGGGAGAGGGGGCTCAAATCCCTGTTAAAACACCCAACACTGACTTTTGGGTACCACGATGCTCCGTGGGTAGATTCTTTCCCCCTAGTTCCCTACCCGGCACTAACTTACAGCACCAGTCAAATTTTCCCAGATGGATTTCTAACCATTGAAATGGATGTTTCTAATGGAAATCCTTGCAGCCCTTTACTCAGAGCCTCTCCACTGGGCACTACTCTAATTATTCAATGGCCTAATTCCATTTATCTTTCATGATCCATTATGCAGCCCTCACAGGCTGCGTCTTCCTCAGCAGATACATAACCTAGTCTAATGGACTCTGGGTGAAACCAACCACATTGACTAAGGGATTTAGCTGGTACCTAATTCCCCTAAACTATTATTTTATAAATGAACAAAGCCGACAGACACATTTTCTGCTTTAGGATAAATATTTTATGAATTGCCCCCCTGATACATCACGTTATTAGTACATTATCCCTCATCCCTCCCCAAGGTTTGAAGGGGCTGGGCATATACTCAGGAGTACATTTGGGTGATTTTATTGAACAGGCTGCTTTTAAAATCTGTTTGTATCAGTGGGAAAAAAAGAAATACTTTTGTTTCACAAACAGGAAAGTTCTTTAAACGTTGATTTGCTATTTCAGTGTGAAAGTCACCATTTGAGGACTTCCGGTTTGACAACGTGTTCAGGGTGTCATTAAAGAAAATTCAGCGCATCTTCTTTCCTTGCCACGCCCCGGGGGGAGGGCATCAGCGCTGGGAGACATTTTGCACAATTATGAAAGGGGCATCGCCCTTATCTTGAGAGCAAAACATCACCAGAAAGTCCATTTTTCTTTATGGTTACGTTCATTTTTTAAAAGATGCATTTTTTTAATCTAAATATGTGGAATTTAAGAAACAAACAAGCCGGGAGGTGGGGAGAAATAGGCAAACCAAGAGAGAGACTCTAACTATAGAGAACAGATGGTTACCGGAAGGGAGGTGGTGGGAGGGGGATATGTGGTGAGGATGAAGGAGGACACCTGTCGCGATGAGCCCCGGGACTTGTATGGAAAGGCGGAATCACTATATTGTACACTTGGAATGAGTATTACGCCGCCTGTTAGCTCATTGGGATCGGAATAACAGCTTTTACAAAGGGGCCTATTTCTCACATACTTGCATATGTTTTCAGTGCACCCCCCACGGGGCTTCTCGCCGGGGACGGGGGCTGCTGGCGGGCAGGCTGTGGCACTCGGGCAAACATCGAGATTCTCAAAGCACTGGGAGTTCCACCTTGTCCAGCTCAAGATTATCCAAAGAAAGCGGCTTTGAATTGCCGCTGCTCTCTCCCTCGTCCAGGATAAACGTTGCACACTTCTTCGTGTTAGCCCAAATGTGTACATGTTAAAATGATAAAAGGCGGCCCCCGGCTTCACAGGCAAGGTGAGAAGACTAGGTACAACTTTTCAGAGATGCGTTATGAGAAGAGAATAAGGTCTCTTTTTAAGAAAGGTAGGATGTGCTTTCAGCAAGTATTTAGTGAGCAGATACCATCTGCCAGGCTGTGCTGAGCGATAAGAGTGCAAGCACCGGACGCCGACTCCTGTTTGAGGAGCTTTGTGCGAACTGTGGGGACGTTGTTTGGAAGAGATTGTTCCCAGTGTGCGGGGCATGCTGAAGGGGGGCCCCGGGAGTCTAAGCACATCTGCATGCAGTAAAACCAGTGCATTAGAGTGCCCGTTTTAGTTCAATAGGATCCAGCTCCATCCTGAACACTATTGCTGGGAGGAAAAAAGGTTTCGGTAAACGTGTCACTACGCAGAGAGGGAAAAGTAGTCACCTGGCCCCGGGCTTAGCATCTCATTAACCAGGTAAACTTGGGCAAGACTGAGTGTCTGCAAGCTTGTGTTATCAACGTTAATGGCATTAATAATAGCCAACTGCCAGGGCTCTGGGCGCAACGTGAGACGCGATACGCCGAAACACAGCTCAGCTATGGTCGTCACCACTTCCCGAGAGGCGGACAGGCCCTGCAGCTTTCATCCGAGGAACACACATGCATCTTGTCATACGCCACACACAACTGAAGTCGGTCATGTTGGCCCTGTTTTAGAGGGGAGGAGAGTGTGACTTCAGAACTTCGGGAATTTGCTCTGATTCAATGGCTGGTGACTGATGACACGGGCAGGACTCAGATTCAGGCCTGCCTGCCCAGCATACGGGCTTTGCTCATCCAGGCCCAGCTGGAATGTTCTGGCTTCCCATACAGACAGGATCTCCCGTGCAAATCCCTGCCTTGCTGCGATATCCCGAGAGACAGGCGTTTCCAAGAGGACGCTGCAGGGACAGGTGTGCAAGGGGGTGTGGCTGCAGAGAGCAAGCCCCACCCATCCGAAGGCCCTCTTGTTGTCCCAGTATTTGCTTTAAGGAAACCTTTGGCCAGCATCGCCCGTGAATGACTCAGACCTCTCAGGTCCCGTTCAATAGTGACACGCTCACATTCCAAGTTTCCTCCATCTTCAGTTCTCTTTGTCCCTTCCCTCTCCTCTGCTGAGCCCTCTTGTCACCAGGCCTGCTCCTCTGTCCCTCATCCCCACCCTCACAGCCAGGAACCTGCAACCATTTGTCACTTCTCCATCTTCGATGGGCTCTTCCCCCAGCTCCTGCATGGCAGCTTAAACACACACCCATCTACCCAATCCTACAAATGCATTTCCTGAACGACCGTCATTTAGCCCTTTTGTTTTATTGATCCCTCAGTTACTGCTCTCTCTTTTTAAAGATTTTTATTTATTTGTCAGATAGAGAGAGAGTGCACAAGCATGGGGAGCAGCGGGCAGAGGGAGAAGCAGGCTCCCCACTGAGCAAGGCACTCAATGCGGACTCAGTCCCAGGACTCTGGGATCAGGATCTGGGCCGAAGGCAGCTGCCTAATGGACTGAGTCACCCAGGCGTCCCTACAGCAGGGGGTCGGGAGGGCTGACCCAAGACTGACCGGGGTCTGCCACTTAAGCTCATCTGTGGTTGTGGGCAAGTTTATACAGGCTCTTGGTAACTCAGTTTCTTCATCCATGCGATTGGGGTAATAATCAAACATGCCTTTTGAAGTTGTTAAATAAGGTCTTACACTTAGAATAACCTCTGGCACAGAGTTAACACTCATTACGTATTAGATATTATTGTCAGTTTCTTCAGTGACATTTATTAAAAGTTACTTTCTTTCCAATTTTTTATTTTTTTAAGATTTAGAAAATGTTTACTTATTGGAGAGAGAGAGAGAGAGAGAGAGAGAGCAAGAGTGGGGGGAGGGGCAGCGGGAGAGGGAGAAGCAGATTTCCTACAGAGCAGGGAGCCTGATGTGGGGCTCCATCCCAGCACCCTGGGACCATGACCTGAGCTGAAGGCAGACAACTGACTGAGCCACGCAGGTGCCCCTTTCCCATTTTTTTTTCCTTATTCCAGGTTAATCTTGGGAATAGCGCTTGTGAAGTTTAGGCGTATACCTGGAATCTACACTTTATTGTATTGGCTATTTTTTTCCTGTTCTTAAGCCAATGTCATACAGCCCTACTGATTGTCATTTGATAATATATTCCATAATTATCTGGGAAGTGAGTTCTCCGGAGCCGCTTTATTTTTTCCCCCAGCGCAATACTCTAGCCGATTTATCTGTTCAGGTGGATTTTTAATATAATTGTTGCGAACATTTTAATTCATTTTTGAGCTCTGTCTATGACGAACTGCAAGAGCTTTTCATTCTGAATCTTCGTAGCTGGCCACAAACCTCAAATTTCAATTCTTCCTTTATCTCTCCCACAAGACTTTTAAATTTTTCTTCAACAGATTCTGAAATTTACAACAGCAGGTTAATTTCCCCGCATGTTTTTTCAAAGCTTCTGTGAATGGAGTTTCCTCATTTGCTGTGTTTTCTGTTTAACCTTCATGCATTAGCAAGTGTTGGGTCTTGTGGATTTATGTTATAGCCCACCGTTTCAGGGAACCCATTGATTACCCCTAATAAATTTCTGTTTGGGGAGGGAGATGGCACATTACGGTGGGAAGAACATGCCTGTTGGAGCCAATGGGCCATGTTGTGGATGCATCTTTTCTCACAACCAGTGTGGGACACATTGGGCAAGCAGCCATCTTTCCAGAGACATGCGTCTTCACCAGGGACGATAACTTGGGGTAATAATACCAGAGAGGACTTGTGCTGAAACTCCAGAGCGTCTTTCTTTCTTAAAAGTCATATGAGCTGCTGGGTACGTGCTCAAAGGAATTGAAAGAAGAGTCCCAGAGAGATATTTGTAGACCGGCTCACTACTGCCAACGTGAGTATCCACACCTCAAGTATCCACAGGGGAATGGGCGAGCAAAGGGTGGTCTGTCCATACAATGGAACATTATTCAGCCTTAAAAAGGAGCAAAGTTCTGACATATCCTACAACACGGATGAACCTTGAGGACCTCATGCTAAGTGAAATAAGCCAATCACACAAAGACAAATACTGTGTGGTTCACTTACATGAGACACCTACAGTAGTCAGATTCGAGACAAAAAGCAGAATGGTTGTGGCCAGGGATTGGGCTGGAGGGGGCCATGGGGAGGTATTGTTTACTGGGGACGTAGTTTCAGTTTGACAAGATGAAAAGTTCTGGATGGTGGCGACGGTTGCACAACCACGTGAATATATTTACCGCTGGTGGAAATGTTGTGCTTAAAAATGGCCAAGAGAGCAAATTTTGTATATATTTTTATCACAATTTAAAAAAAGAATAGTTTAAAAACACACAGACTGGAGTTGGCATTCTGGAAACATCCTTAGCAGATGGGAATTATCAGTGCAAGTGAAACATACACTACGCTCCCAAAACTATAGTGCTCAAAGTCATCGACAAATGTGGGGTTGTGTGCATTTTATATCTCCTGATACGTAGTAAAGGGAATCATAAATGTTCCTTTCTCAAGTTAGCAAATTAGAGGGGAAATCAGTCCTTCTACGGTCTCCACGGGGGGCCTGGGCATCACGATTCGGGGAGAGGTGACAGTAACAGGTGACAGACAGGAGGCCAAGCTCCAAGTGTAGAATAATCTTATTTGTAACATTAATAATGACAAAACTGGCAGCGAGTAGTTAGTGAGTCTTTGTGCTAACACATTTTGTAATCGTTATTTTATTTAATATTTGTAGAAACCCGTGAGGTAGGAATTATTCTGATTTTCCTAACACAAAAATAAATTTTCAGGAGGTCAGGGAAGAGAGAAGCAGTGTATTTTGCCGTTCCTGCAAATAGCCTTCTTCACTCTGTTGGGGAACTGAGGCTGTTATTTCTCGGTGAATTTTTGTATTTTTCCAATCAAAGGGGAGAGAATGGGCTATTCTGTCCCGGATCCAGCTGGACAGAGAGAACCCCACGGAGGAGGCTGGTGGATCTTGCTTGGGTCACATGTCCTTTCCTCAAGCAATGACTATGGTCAAGGAGGAGGAGAAATATGATCGGTTGGTTCAGTGAGAGAAGAGGCCCTTAAATCAAACACACACCTTGTCTTGTTCCTGATTTTAAGGGAGATGCATCTGGCCTATCACCATTAAAAAGCACGGGTGACAAAAGGAAAAAAAAAACAGATAAATTGAATGACATCACACTTAGAAACTTCTGTGCTTCACTATCAAAAAAATAAAAATGTTCTGGAATAGAAGACAAATATTTGCAGGTCATTCATCTGATAAGGGACTTATATCCAGAATATATAAAGAACTCTCACAACTCAACAATAAAAAGACACATAACCCAATTTAAAAATGGGCAAAGGGTATGAATATACATTTTTCTGGAAAGGATATGCAAATGGCAATAAATACATGAAAGGGTGCTCAACCTCACTAGTCATTAGAGTAATGTGGAGCAAAACTACAAGGATGGCACTCCACACCCACTAGAATGGCTATAATAAGAGAGACAGACAATAACAAGTGTTGGCAAGGATGGGAGAAATTGGAACCCTCATATATTGCTTGTGGGAATGTAAGATGGTGCCACTGTTTTGAAAAACAGTTTGATGGTTCTTCTAAAAATTAAACATGGAGTTACCATATGACCCAACAATTTCATGCCTAAGTATTCGTCCAGAAGAATTAAACACAAGTGCCCACCCAAAAATCTCTACATGAAGATTCATAGCAGTGTTATTCTCGAGAGCCAAAAGGAAACCATTTCCCTGCCCATCAGCTGATGAATGGATAAACAAAGTATGAGATACCCGTATGGTGGAATATTATTCAGCAATAAAAAAGGAATGATACATGCTGAATGGAGGCAGAGCTTGAAAATACAATGTTAAGTGCAAGGAGCCGGTCATAGGAGACTGCGTATTATATGATTCTGTTTATACAGAGTGTCCAGGATAGGCAAATCCACATAGATAAAAAGTAACTTAGTTGTTATCTAGGGAAGGAGAATTGGGGATTGATTGTTAATAGTTACAAGGGTTCTTTTTGGGGGAAATGAAAATGTTCCAGAATTAGTGGTGATGGTTTCACAACTATGTGAACACACTAGATGGTACACTTTCAAAGGACAACTTCTATGATTTGTGAATTTTCTCAATTTAAAGAATTTAGAAGGGGCACCTGGGTGGCTCAGTTGGTTGAGCAACTGCCTTCGGCACAGGTCATGATCCTGGAGACCCGGGATCGAGTCCCACATCGGGCTCCCTGCTCGGCGGGAGGCCTGCTTCTCCCTCTCTCACTCCCCCTGCTTGTGTTCCCTCTCTGGCTGTGTTTCTCTCTGTCAAATAAATAAAATCTTTAAAAAAAAAAAAAGAATTTAGAAAACCAGTTGGATTTCTATGCATTAGCAATAAACTTAGAAAGCATAATATAAAAATATATTATTTACAAAATCAGCAAAAGCATCCAATATGTAGGAAGAAATCTAACAAAAACAAATTTTTTTCTTTTTAGAGGAAAAATTAAAAGACATTGAAATGCTTATTTTATTTATTCATTTTAATGATTTTTTAAGATTTATTTATTTTAAAGTGAGAGAGTACGTGCAAGTGGGGGGAGGGGCAGAAGGAAAGGGAAGCAGACTCCCCTCTGAGCAGGGAGCTGGTCTCGGGTCTACATATCATGACCCTGCAATCACGACCTGAGCCGAAACTAAGATTTGGACACTTAACCAACTGAGTCACCCAAGAGCCCCTCATTTTGCAATTCGAAAGTTGAGGATTACTTTATTCCAGCATCTTCTCTATGTTTTCTTCCTAATATTTGTTCTATTCATTTCCTCTTGACGAGATTTGACTTTATGTTCAAGGATCTTTGAGGGGGGTCTCGGTCCAGTTTTGGTCTAGTGTTAACAACTAAGGGAGGGTGAACACCCCACGGACAGCCTGCCATTAGCCTTCTCCTGCTGCACCTGTTCAGTGCAGGTGACTGAGCTCTTGCAAATCTGGACTATGTAACTAATTTGCTGTCCTTTCTGGTGTCCTGCACCAACCTGAGTGTCATCATCCTTTTAGCGGGGCATGGACTGAACACTGTGCTTCTGTCTTAGATCTTTGGGCAGAGGAGAGACATAATCTTGCTGCAAATGTGGGAAGAGGCATTAAAATGCCCTTTATGATTCTTACTCTGGTCAGAAGTCACGAAGGATTTGAACTTCATTTGGCCGCTGGTGCTTTAGCAGTGGTGGCAAAATGGAAGATTTGAGACGTATTTTAAAAGACCAAAATCAACGTAGAGAACATGAAGTTCATGGGTAGCAGATACTGACATTGTAAATGCAATATTGTGAAGATGTCAAGTCTCTCTGAATAATCTCAGTGCAGTAGCAATCTGAATTCCAGCAGGTTTATTCAAGGAATTTAGCAAGCTGAATCCAAAATTTTATGCAAGGGTAAAGAACCAAGAAGAGACAAAGAATTCTTGAGGAAGAAAAAAAGCAGAGGGACTTTCATATTAATTATAAGGGCTCATTATGCAGCCATTATTACAGGTGAAAAATGAAACTGGATCTTCACCTGATACCAGGCACAAAGTTTGGTCACAAGGGTGTCACGTGAAAGGCAAAACCTACGTATGGGAGATCATCCTCATGGCAGAGGCACAAGAAGAACTTCTTAAACAAGTTCCCCAAAGGACTAATTATAAATGAAAAATGCAACTACTTTAAAGTTAAGAACTGCATTCACCAAAAGACAACTTAAAGGAAATTAAGATAATTTACACAAAATGCATGGTGCTAGCCAGTCGGGATTGACTCCTGAAACAGCAAAAAGACATTCCTGGAAAAACTGGTGAAATTTAAAGAAAATCTAGAGTTTAGATAACAGTAATATATATACTAATGTTGGTTTCTTTGTTGTGACAAATGCCTTGGTGATTTAAGAGGTGAACATTAGGGGAAACCGAGTGAAGAGTAGATAGTAATTCCCTGTGCCATCTTTGCAACTTTGTAAATCTATATTATTCCAAAATAGCTTATTCATAAGCTGAGAATCATTTTTTAGAATATAGGTAATCAGAGGTGCCTGGGTGGCTCCGTCATTAAGCGTCTGCCTTCGGCTCAGGTCATGATCCCGGAGTCCTGGGACTGAGCCCCACATCGGGCTCCCTGCTCATCAGGAAGCCTGCTTCTCCCTCTCTCACTCCCCCTGCTTGTGTTCCCTCTCTGTGTTTCCCTCTGTCAAATAAATAAATAAAATCCTTTAAAAAAAAAGAATATAGGTAGTCAATAAATGATTAATTTTAGAGAACAATAAAAAAATCAATAAAAAATAGTCATACCACCCAACAATAAGATGGACCAAAGTCATGAACAAACACCTTTCAGGGGAGAAGTAAGTGGCAAATAAGAACAGTATGGCCACTCAGCAAACCATTTGGAGATTCAGCAAGTTTCTTCCTAGGTTCACGCTCTAAGGTCGTTCTTGTTCTTACATCATGGTGCCAAGGGGTATCAGGGAGAATGTTCAGAGCAGCACTGTTTGGAATAGACAAAAATGGGTAACAACTGAATTGTGTCCACCATGGGGGCATGGACAAGTAAATCATGATGAGATCTCTCAATGGAATATTATGCAGCAATGAAAATGATGTCTGTCTGCCATATGTCAAAGTAAGGAGGAATCTTAGAAGGAATACTGAAAAAAAAAGAAGGAATATTGAATCAAAAAAAGTCTCAGAAAAGCTAACAAAGAACATGATATTTTATGAAGTTCAGATCATTCAAAATTAAACTTCATGTTATAAAACTAAATAAAAAAGCAAGGAGCTGATATAGAGAAAATTTAGGAGAGTGGTTATCCCAGGGTTATAGATGAGGAAGGGGGTTGGATACAGGGAGGGACACTCTTGTTCTTGGACTTGGTGACACTGGTGACTGTCTTGGGACTCTGATGACATTCTTGTTCTTAGGCCCAGTGGTGGGCTCACAGTGCTCATTTTATTATGATGCCTCAATCTTATATGTGTTATTATATCTATTAAAAGTTAAAGAATCTTTAGAAATTGAAAGATAGATTTAAAAAAGAAAGCAATGGGCAGGACAGGCATGTTTCCAAATGTACAAGAACACTTTTTTTTTTTTTTTTTTAACTCTAGTCTTTTGACAGGAAAATGGAATCCTTTAAGGTTTTCAGTGGAAACAATGGGAGATGCAGCCACATGCCTTCTCAGCTGGAATTTATGCCAAAAATGGGGCAAAGCCTGCAGATCTGAGTTTGTCTAGGCTTGGTTTGTGGGTCGATTACACATGCAATGCTCCGTGGCCCCCAGCCTCCATCTCCAAATTTTGGTGAGTGCTGCCCTGCTGGGGCTCTGGGCCATCCACACAAATGGGCCATCCCTTTGCCTACGTGCCTCCGAGGGCTTTCCCTTGGCCCTGGGGTAAAGCTCAACCCAGTTTCAAGCAAGGGCCTCCCCTCTGTGGTCCCAGGGCGGGGCAGCCACACTCCCTCAGTTCTCCCTGAGAAGCCTCCTGAAATCCCTTTGTCCCTGGAACACACCCAAGCCCTCCCTTCCCTGGGCTTTTCCATGCTCTCTCTGGACATGTCCTGTCATTTGCTCTACCCCACTGAGTCCTACTGACCTATGCGGTCTCCTCAAAGAAGTATTCTATGAGCACCGGACCCCGATAACCCATGGTGGCACATGTGTGTGGGCGCCCCACTCCCCTGCCAGATCCAGGGTGACAGTGTCAGTCTTATACATCATGTGGACCCCAGCAGTGGCTGATCAGTGTGTGCTGGATTGCATATTCTGTAAGCATTCCATCCAGACTACAGAGGAGGAAGTGATCATGGTGTGTGGAGGGCAGAGGTAGAGGGCTTCCGGGAGGAAATGGCGTGGGAGGAAATGACATGTCCGTGACTTGCATCAGCTCCCAGTTACCAAGATGTGGCCAGACTGCAGGTTGTCCTCCGTGGGTGGGCTGCGTCTCCCTGCCTTGACAGTGGTGCTGGGGAGAAATGAGCTTCTCTCCAGGCCCAGTTCACTAGCTCCCTCTCTGGGCCGCTGGAAGGTGGGAGCCGTCATCTGCTCCAGGAGCTCTGTCCTCTCCTGGTTCTAGCCAGGGCATGGTCACCATGTCCCAGGGGGCCTTCTAGTCTGGAAAAAGCTCTGCGTCATTTGCCACCTTGTGCTCCAACGGCAGTACTCCGTCTTACCCCACCCAGGGCGAGAGTTTCCCTTCTCAGCCCACTCAGGACTGGCGTGCCCACAATGGCAAGCCCCAAAGAGCAGAACCCATCTGGTTTAGAAATTTGTGTGCTCAGGAAGAAAAGTGCATGGAAAGCACACAAACTCCTGAGCTCAGCATCTGAGAAAACAAGAGAAAGATCAGTTTCGGCAGTGCCTTTGGGTGTGGTCTGTGTGAAATCCTGCAAGTCATACATCTGTGGTCTGGGCGTTGTTATTTATCAATGTTATGTTTACATTTTTCAAATGTTAGAAAAACGTCATGCTTGATAGTCAGTCCCCTTTGTTAGCTGAAATACATTTAAGAGGTTGAGTGGTCTGGCTGAGAGTCCTGAGTTCACCGAGGCCGAGGGCTGATGGGCTCCCCTGGTTGAGCCGGCATCTGGCCCCTTGCTTGCTCACTGCCATGAGACCCTCTGCCCCTGGAGGAACACCCTCTCCAGTCAATGGCAAAGCAATGAGGTTTGGCATTTTTCTGTCGAGGCATGGAGCCAACTGCGGGGCCAAGAAACAAAATACAAACAGGGTCCCAGAAACCCTTCCCTGCATGTTCTCTTCCTGTATTTGCTCTTTAAAGTTTTGGAAAACATTCACGGAAAGGCGAAATGAGTAAGGAGATTCCTGCCCGCAGACCACCTGTCCATTCATTCACCCAGGTACCTACCAAGACACGCGGCGTCTCTGAACTCCCGCTGCTCTTGGGACCATTTTCCTGTGCGCCACTGAGCTGAGTCACCACGCCTGGGATGCTTTTCAATCAGAGAAGGAGAGAGCGCCAGAGCCCCGAGGCCCCTTGGAGAGCACCGGGCTCCAGAAACCGTTCTGCGCCTCACTATCACTCTCGAGCAGTGTTGAGCTGGAGCCGGGTCCTACCGGCCCCCAACAGCCCCCTCTGCGTTCGGGACACCACGCTGATGGCCCGCAATTGACCACGGCGGGAGTACTTCCACTAGGGGCAGCGGCAGACGCTCCCACCCGACCCCCGCTCGGGTCAGGGTGCTAGCACCCCACTGACAAGTCGAGCTCCCTGCATGAGTCAGAATCAGTTACCCTTGGCGGAACGCCCCTGGGGTGACTCTCTGAATGAGGCTGGGAAGTAACATCTCGCTTTGCTTGTAAACCGAGGTGTGGCTCAGCTTGCTGGGGGGGGGGGGGGCTTGCGCTCAGCGCTCTCGGCCGCCGCGTTCTCCAGGTGTCTGTTTCAGCTAAGTAACAGAAGACGTGGCCGCTCCGAAGGGGATGGTCACTGCAGGCTGTCACAATAGACTCTTTCTTCACGCGTGCTGACACAGGCTGCTGGCTCCCCAGAGCCCTAGGCGGGGGCGGAGGGGTGTTGCTGCGGGGAGACAGCCAGGCAGACTCCCCAGGACGGCCTGGCATCCCCAGAGCTCTTGTGGGCGTCACTTGCTGACCTTTGTCAGGAGGCCAAGCCGGGGACCCTCTACCAGGAGGAAATCCCTTTATGCCTTGGGCCACGAAGCGCTTCGCAATCATTGTTTGGTTCACCGGCTTCTTACACAGGACCTGTCAAGCAGGTGCCCTTACTGGGCAAGGAAACTGAGGCCGAGGGTAGGAAACGGCTGCCACAGGTCATGTCTGGTTCCAGGTTCCCTTTCCATCTCCACCCTGTGCCCCCCCCCCCCCCGAGCTGCTGCTCCCTCCTGAGCAGCGATGACACATACAGCAGGAGGGCAAACCCAGTGCAGGGAGAGGAGGGGCGGTAACCAGCCCTAGGGGAAGGGGCAGCACTGTGAATGCCCAGAATGGCAGCTGTCCCTCTGAAAGCCCATCAGTGCCCCCAGCCCTACAGGAGGCAGCATGAGGGCTCGGGGCTAAAAGAGAAGCCTCCCCACTAAGGAAGGAAGTGAACTTGGCTTCCTTCCCCTTCTTCTTTTTTTAAAAATCATCTTAATTAGGATCACCCTTCCCCTAGGCCTCCCCACCCCATTTCTTGTCTGACAGCCTGTATGGTGGGCGAGCGAGGACATGGGGACAACATTGGACTTGAGATCGGGAGACAGAATCCTGGTCCTGAGTCTGCCCAGCTCTGGGAAGTCACTCACCTCTAAACTGGTGGTTGGTCTTCACCTCCTACTGGGATGCCTCAGTGATGCACAACTTCCCACTCCTTCTTATCCTGCCCGCCATCCCTCACTGGGAGCAGAACTCCCAGCCCCAGGTGCCCTTACTATCAGCCAAGTTCCACTAATAAAGGCAACTGCAGCCCAGAAAGTGCAGAGGGACCCCTGTAGGGACCATCAGTGCGACACAATGTTCCGTAGAATCGAGCTATTCTCTTGTCCCTAAAACAGTCCCCAGTGATAGTGCTTGGAACTGATCGCCAGAAGGGCCCTACAACAGCAAACTCAGTTCTATGCATGCTTTTCATAGTCAATGCTACCTTCCTTCTAGAAAGAACGGGAGGCAGGAGGAGAAGCCTTTACCTTTGTTGATGTGACCTCAAGCACTAATGGTGCTCCAACACTCTTTCCTCAAATATTCCACCAGAAACCACCAGAAACCCCTCTGCAAGCCCCAGATCCTACCTAAGGAGCATGGAGGATGAGGCTCATCCCTGACAACACCGCCTCAGTCCCAGTGGCACCCACCAGAGCTGGAAGGGTCCTCAGAGGCCGCCTCATCCAGCATTCCCCCAGGAGAAGACCCCTCCCTACATCCACCTGGTCTCCAGATGAAACTTTCCAGAGATCTAGCTTCATGCCTGGAATGGTGAAGAACTCCCCTCACCCTGAGTCCCAATCCTCCTCCGTGGGACTGGTGACACTAGCGCCAGCTCAGCCCTCCTGGAGAGACGGGGACTACGTCCACTCTACCAGATGGCAGCCTCGCAAATTTTTGAAGACAGCGGGTGTGTGCCCTGGGTTCTTCCAGGGTAAACATCCATGGTTTCCTCAATCATATCTCTGATGACAAGGCTCCCAGAACTCCCTGCTGAACACGGTCCAGGTTTCACAAAAGCTAGATGCCGTGTGCCTAGAACAGGGGACCGGGGGGCCACTTCCTCCCTTACAGACTCTGCTGTCACTGGGTTGATAGAGCTGAAAACCACACAAGCAGCGAGGGACACCTTAATTCATATGGGATCTGTGGCTGTCTAGAATTTCCAACTCTATCCCCACCTTGTCTTTACGCAGTAAATTATTTGAACCGAAATGAGGCTCTTTACCTCTTACGAGCTTGTCTTGTCCCTATCAGCCTATCGGGGTCTTTTTCTTGTCCTGAGCCTCGGTCATCTAACCTGTGGGGGACCACGGAGCTTCGTGCCGTTTTGAGGCAACAAGTCATGTAGGTTACCCCAAAGACAGAGCTCTGACTCACGACGTCCCTTTCTCTTCTTGGTGGAGCCTGAGACATTGAAAAGTGGTTACTGTCACATCTGAACAGTTCTGAGGGTAATGACATTCACTCCACGTCTCAGAAATCTTTGGTTTTTTAAAATCACGTTTGCCATAGAGATGGGCTCAGAGGCCGTTTCCTCCCCAGCTCAGACGGGCCGGGGGCATTCTTACTAAAGTGTTTGCCCCAAACCTAATGCCCACTACGTGGGATGTCCATAACCATCTGTCACTGATTTTTCCAGAATCTTCTACTGGGGTTGTAGGTGCAGTGTTTCTACACCACTCCCTCTCCTCGTCGTGTTTCATGGGTGAATGAAATAAGGAGTGAGTGTGAACAGACACACATCCCATGTCGCAAGGGGACACAACTGTGCCTTCCACACTGGAGTTCCTGAGTGAGGAGAGGCTGAGAAGAGTCTTCCCTTCTGCGTCTTCCTTGACATTAAACTCTCTTCATCTTTACCCTTCCTAGTTTTCTTCTAACCACCAGTACCCTGACTACCTGAATTTTGAAATTTCGCCTAATGCCTACACCTTATAAAGATGAGATCTGTGCCCACTCACTCCTCCCCTTTCCCCCCAAAGCAGGCAATTTGAATTTGGTGGGGAAGGAGTCAGACTTTAATGTCCTGAGCTGCAGTGTCCCTCAAGTCCCTTCCCAGCTATACAGGACCAGGCGCGGAGGCAGGGGCAGGGGTGGGAAGTGGCAGCTGAAGAAGGAAGGAGAAGAAGGAAGGAGACAGCCCCCCCCCCCCATGCCAGGGCTCTGTCTCCCTCCAGGTGTCTCCAGCAGGGAGGGGCTGCCTGGCCAGGGGGAGGTCCACTGGGCAAGTGACTTTGCTTAATTCTACATCCATGCAATGGGAATGATAATACTCACTTTGCAGGGTTTGCTCTGCTCTGGGTCAGGAGGCCGGACCCCATGTTTCCCCTCCCCCTCCTCAGCTTGGTGTCCATAAGGCACACGCAACCCGGGCGACCGAACGTGTCTCTTCCTTGTCAAACGAGATCTCTGGCTGTACTAGAGATCTCTTGCTTGTGCTAGATGATTTACCTGAATTCTGTTTTCATCAGAGTAACATGCAGACGGGCACAGTTAATCATTCGCTAAATAGTTCAGTGTTTCTTTCAGAGAAACACCTCCTACACAGTGGACATGAGACAGGTTTGCATTGTATGAATTATTTTCGCATTTGAAACCCAGAATCTCGCTCAAATGGCTTTCCAACCCATATTGTACTGAAGTATCCTGTTTGTTCCATTAACTATTCACAGAGTCAACTGGGGAACCGTTGTTATTAATTTCAATGGAAAGCTAAAATGCAGTTCATTTTCTATAATTGCAGGCCCACAGTCTAAAGAGCCAGCAAAAGCTTTTAATCTGAGGCATTTTTAGAGGAGTATGATCAGAATTACATTGAACATCTTTGGAAGGTACATAATTATGAAAACCTCAATAACATTGACATTCAAAGAGCCCTATAGCGTAGATGCTAAACTCACGCGCGGTCAGCAAGCCGCATGGCTGTCTTAGTTACTCTTCAAGGAGAAATGCCCGCAGAGAAGGTCGACAATGTTTGCACACCACGCTTTCCCAGTTTATTCAAGCTATGCGAGCTCTCCAGGCCACACGGGTGGGGATATGCCCAGTCCCTTCCACACATAAGACGTTTGCGGCTTCGGAGAGCCTACACCGGGCAGGAGGCTGCAAACACCCGGTTACACGCGGGGGTGGGCGCTCCCTCTAGCCACCAGAGGGCGTGAGAAGGCGACCCAGTGAAGCTCGGCTCCCCCAGCGCATTGGGCATGCACCGAGCCCCCAAGCATGCTGCTCCAGTCGGCAGAAAAAAATCTAACGAGTTCCTCCACTTGCTGCCTTCCTCCAGACTACTCAGGAGTCACAAGCATTTGGTCAGGGCTGTCATCCTGTGGGTAACACTTCCGTGAGGATGGAGCCCCGTACCTCCTCCTCCTCCTCTCCCGAAAGGAGGACAGTAACAGAGGGAAGGGGAGTGACCCCCAGCAGCCACCGTGAGCCTCCTTGCCCCCCACCCCTGGGCCACTTAAACGTCATCGCCACCACGACAGGTGCCCGAAGGCGGTGGGAGAGCAGCTGCAGGAGAGATGTCGCTTTCATTCAAAACCGAAGTCGGTTTTACAGACATACCCGCCAGACCACGGGACTTGGCTCAGTAAGGGGAGGGCAGAGAGGAGGGGGGCACACGAGGCCTGTTTCAGGTCTGCACCGACACCTTCGTGGCGTGACGGTTACTGTGCCACAGACACAGGGACAAGGGACATGGGCCATCGGGGAATGTCGCGGGAGGCACTGAGCCCTTGAACTCGCTCTGGCAGAGAAGAGGTCCAGGGTGCATGGCTTCGGGGAAGGGCAGGAACAAACGGAAGAACGGGGACAAGCCCCGGGGGGCAGACAGGTGGGGTGAGACCTCCAAGGCAGGTGTGGGCAGTGGGTGGTGGGACCTCTCGGTCTAGGTCGTCGGGGCAGACAGAGGAATCTGGGTCCTATTCAGTCGGCCACAGAAGCCTGCAGTGTTTGCAGAGACTGACGCGGTCACACGTCCGATTTGGGGTGTCCACCCCGAGCCTTTGCTGTCGCCACAGCTGGCTGGGTACGAGAGGACACTTTAACCACTGTGATGCCGGGGAGTTAGTGAAGAGGCACACATGTCCCACCGGTGCTCTGGCTCCCTCCACAGACCCAGGAGGGGCACCCTTGTCAGTCTCTTTGAATGGTGGGAAAATATTAGAGTCCTGTTCACTTTTTCCTTAACACTAAAAAACTTTAACAAATAGTTAAAATGCTGGCACCATCATGCACTCTGCATGTCAAAGTCACAAGCCAGGTGATAGATGAGAAAAGCCATTGCAAAGAGCTGATCCTCAAAGAAGGGTGTTGGGGGGAACCCTCACATCTCCATTCATTTTAAATATGTGTGTGTGTGTGTGTGTGTGTGTGTGTGTGTGTGTGTGTGGTTAATGGGACTAAAGGGTTTTATTATTTAATGTTAAGTACACTGAACTTGGAAAAAACTGGTAGGTGGCATTAAGAAGATTGCTGCAACGACACTACAGACTGACAAGGTTAATACTGAATACACATGTAGACAAAGGGGCCGCTGAGACCCCCTTCTTTGCCCAGGAAGAGCCCGTGTCACTCCAGGCGAGGAGGGCGGGGAGGGCCCCAGCCCATCTGGCAGGCTCAGGCCACCAAAGTTTATTTTCAAAAAGCCAACAAATCCATCATTTCAAGAAAAAGTTGCTTTAACAGTAAGTGGAAACACAATTCTTTTTTTTTCTCCAGAGAAAACGTATGCTATTGGGATAGTGTTTTGAAGATGAGATGTTTGGAAATGTCTTCCGGTATGGCATTTTTGTCGTCAAAAAAGTCAGATCTGTAGTTGCAGCCCTATCACAACTCTCATGCTTTGGCTTGGGTGACTCAGTCCGTGGGCATCTGCCTTCAGGTTGGGCCGTGGTCCTGGGGTCCTGGGATCAAGCCCCGCGTCGGGCTCCTTGTTGTGTGGGGGCCCGCTTCTCCTTCTCCCACTCCCCCTGCTTGTGTTCCCTCTCGAGCTGTGCCTCTCTCTGTCAAATAAATAAATAAAAACCTTATAAATAAATAAATAAGTACTTCAGCGAGGAAAAAGTTTTGATACTTTTAATAAACTAAAAACCCTTTCAGTGTTTATTTCATCTTTTTCTTCTATTCTCACATCTGTCTTATAATGAGTATCTCTATTAGTTGAGTCATATATATAATTAAGAGAATGATGCATATGTATTGAGGGGTGATTGCTCCTGATTCTTCACTGAGGGGGGACACAATCTTACAAGTGTGAAGAAACCTGCTCTGATGAGTGAGATGGTTTGTGTTCCTTCGGTCTCTGGCAGGCCCACTCAGTGCCCCCCGCATGGCCGCCCTGGGGAACGGTTCTTGGGGTCAGTGAGGAGGAGTGCTCTCAGTGGGGGAGCCTCGTGGAAATTCTAGAATGGAGAAGGCTGTCCTGGACACAAAGATGGGCCAGGAAGAGGCGTGCAGGTAAGTGGGACACACCCAGCAACGAGGGAAGAGTCTCTGGTGACCACCCTCCATTCAGCACAGAAAGACGAAGGGGGGCAGTGGGAGCAGGTGTGGGAAGGGCAGGAAGGCCGTGGCTGCAGATGGGGACCTGGGCCGCAAGCCGCTGTCAGCCCCGTGGAGGCTGGGCCCTGATCTCTACCTTGTCCGGGGGCAGGCAACTTGGAGGTCTCGAAGCCCTGGTGCCTGGCCTCAAATGACCCCGAGGACTTTCACCCAGGTAAGAAAGTATAGAACAATAAGAACAAACAAACAAGCATAAAAGGAAAACCAAAGCTCAGGCGGAGCTCATGTGGGCCTTCGCTGGGGGTGGCGGGGCTCCTGACGAGCCTGGGACCTGGGGGTAGGGGCGCTGGGGCAGGTGTAAGAGGAGCACTGGGGCTAAAGTGAGAGGTCCCGCGGGGCTGGTGTGGGGGGTCAGGATGAAAGAGAAGACAGAAGGATAGAAATGAAGGAACCAGGGGCTCCCATGTGCCTCCGGAGGGAAACTACACAGTCGAGCCTTAAAATTCAGGCACAGACAACTTGAAAACCCGGCCAGAATGCAACAGAAAAGAGCTGTGTGAAAGAGATCCAAGATACAAAGAAGGAGGGGTTCAAAGCAGGATTGTTTTCAGGCTGGGGGAGCAAAAAGAAACAGCAAAGAAAGCAAAGACCAAAGTGAAGGGAATGAGGGATGGACACAACACAGGCAGACGGGGCAGGCAGGTGGGGCACCCGGCTGAGGGTTCGCTCACGGTCTTGGGGTTTTTTGTTTGCCTGTTTGTTTGCTTCCTGGGATCTTACTTACACTGAGCTGTGTCAGTCCTTCCCTGCTGCCCCCCCCCACTTGCCCCCCATGTATCCACAACCCCCCCGGGGAAGGCCTTGACCAAGGCAGGCACTGATGCTGACTGCACGGAGCCTCCACACACGTGGGCTAAGGGGGGGACCCACCAGCTCCTGGCAGTATAGCCCTGAATGGTGATGGGGAGGGACGTGCTCCTACTTGCTCCTGCGGCCCGGTGCTCAGTGCCATCTGACCCGCAGGACGGGGACCTGGCCGGGCACACCTTTGGAGAACAGGCATTTTTGTCAATAACACATGATGCTTCTAAGAAGCCCTTTTTCTCATTTACTTCTTGACAAGAGGAAATTCCATCTATGAGATTATGTGAAAATAATCATGCCTTGAGTATAGTTCTCATTGTCAGGTAGCTGGGACAGATCAGACATTCTTTCCAGCGACAGGAACCGTCCAGGGCCTGGCTGATGCAACTCAGGGTCTGGCCTGCCGGGCTGCTGGTTCAGTGGTCTTCTTGCTGCCTGCCCACATCGGGTGTCGGATGGCGACAAGCAAAATGGGCCAAATATGGAGGCAGATGTCAGATGGGAAGATAAAGGCAAAGGCTGGGTCAGAGTGCAAATTTCTGATTGCTGATCGGTGCTCACACACAGAATCCAGGGAGGTGACCCCTGGCTCATGCATCCTCCAAGGCTCCTCCCGGGAACTCACCTCCCTATGTCTCAGCTTTCTCCAGCCACAGAATTAGAATAACTGCAATATTTACTTTGAAAGCCTGCGAGGAGAGATATAATGCTTGGCATAGAGTCGACTTTCAATAAATGTTAGTTGTAATTTCAGCTCCACCACAAAAACCAAAAGAATTTTTTTTAGGTAGAGATGCTGTATTGATGAAGTTCTCCAAGTCTCTTACTGAATTTCTATGTCAGGTTCTCAAGCTACCGTCTGTCTCTGAATCCTGGACTATCCTTGAGAATTTCTGCCAAGATATGTAATGTCAGAGCCAAGAGAAGGAATTGAGACGACAACCTCCAATGAGGTTCCCTGTTGGGATTTAAAATGAAAATGTGGAGGTACACAGCTCGGATCAACAGGATCGGCTGAAGCAAGTCAGGTGACTGGGCATTCGGAACCAAGAATGTACGTCTTTTTCAAATTCAAGGATAAGACGGAATCAGAACATCGACTTAAACACAGTTTGCCACCTTGCAAAGTTCCTACTCAGTAGAACGTTAACTCCTGGTCTCTCCAAAGAGACAAAGGTCCAGCGGAGGACAGTGACGCGCTTCACTGTTTTCATCTGACTCATCACTGTAAGCCTGCCGAGGGGCAGGGCCATTCCACTCATTTTCATTGTTTGTGAATGAATTTTGACAGAGGCACAGGCCTCTTCCTGGGGAGGGCGGATGTGAAGAGAGGAGGAAAGCGGCTGTCCCCCATATTTTCAGGACGTGCCTGTGATCGGGGGAGGACGGAGCGTGCTGGGGCAGAGGCTGGTCCGAGGCAGCCGGCAGGGACACTTGGGTGTGGGCTCTGGTTTCTGGGGTGTATTTGTCCCTTATCACTTACATGCAAATAAGGAAGTCCCTTAACTCCCGTTCTCTTCACTGATTATCAGATGGATATGACTTGCACCCAACATGTCTTATTACGAGAATCAAACGAACAATTTTTGATGAATTCAGAATGTGTGCCAGTCAAACGCTGATGTTAGAATGTAGTGAGATACGTGTGTGCCGTCGTCCTGTGAGTCCTTTGTCACTTGCCCTCCTTGAACATGTGTGTAAGAGGAGAACTAGCAAAACTGCCTTGGAATTACACCGAAATAGGCCAGCAAAAACAAGGAAATCACAGTCCTGTTTCCCATTTCAAACTACAGAGATCCGGTTAACAGCCCTTTTGCTCCCTCCCAAACTTCCTTGTTGCTTTGTTGCTATCCTGCTCTTTCTTTATGGACAATTCAAAGATTCTCTTCCTCTTTTCTTTCTTCTTTTCCCTTACTCCCATCTTTCCTGCTTTGTTTGCCGGGGTGCTTGCAAGCCGGGAGGACATCACATTTTTTTCATCCACAAAGACTCGCGGGTTCCACCCAACTGGTTGCGAGGGCAGCCTGGAGACTCCCCAGGTGCCCGGCACCCACTCCCTAGCCCTCCGCCTCTGGTCTTCTCAGCCCCACCCGGCTGCGGAATCTATTCTCTTAAAAGTCAGCATTGTCGCAATCCAGAGGTGTTCCTCCACTCCCATCCCGGGCTGCTCCGTGGCTCTTACACTCGTGAGCGTTGCACAGCAAGTGCGCTTAGGGGTGTGGGTGGCTCGAGGGCCGCAGCCCGGAGCGCCAGCTGCTGAGGGGCACAGACCTTGCAGGCTGCGGTGGGGGGTCAAGGGCAGGGTCAGACAGGCAAGCACCGTGGAGAGGCAGAGGGGGCCGAGGGGGCCAGGAGTGGCAGGGGTGGGGGGTGAGGGAGGTGAGGACTTGGACAAGCGGGACTCGGGAGCTCGGCGGCAGCTGGCATGTGGGCTGGGCTGGTAAGGACTAGCAGGGCCCGCCGGGCTGGGGTCAGACATTGCCGGAGGGGTGGAACAGCCTGGCCTTGGGAAGTCTTCCAACCATGTCTGGGGAAGCGAGTCACGGAGGCGATTAAGGCGCAGGACATAACCTGCTGGTGAATACACGCAATATGCAGGGCAAACAAAACTTTGGGGTGAGCGGGAACTCCGAAAGCAGACAACTCGCTCACTTCTAGAGACTCTCAGCAGTTCCTAGGGATGCGGAGTCGGCGTCTCAGGGTCTGCGCCATACCCGCAGCCTGTTCCGCGCGTGTCCGCCGCGGTGTCCGCACGGTCTCAGACCTGCACCTCCCTCGCGAGGCAAGCTCATTCTGCTCGTTTGCTAGATGAGAACACAGAGGAGCTGAGATTAAATGAGTGGCTCCAGGCCTTCCAGGTCTGCCACGGGTGGCAAGCACAGACGCCGGCCTGGTTAGCTCCAGCCGCTGTGCCGCCGGGGGGGGGCTCGTCCCCAGCACACATCAGCGCTTCCGTCGCAGGGTGGCAGGAAAGAAGGTCCGGCCAGCGTGCCCAGAGCCCATCACACGGGCGCAGCCCCCCCAGACAGGGGATCGCCACCACGTGATCCAGTGGTCTCTAAAGCCCGGGCAGGTGCGCAGTCCCAGGGCAGCCCGGAGTCTGTATGCCGCCTGCGGTGTTTTCCCTGGCCGCCTCTCTCAGCTCCCTTCCCCTGCATGGCCTCCGTTCACCCGGCTTGTTGTTCCTTCCTAGCATGTATCACTACTAAAAGTAAAGGATTTGTTCATTTTATTGTTTATGCTTCCCCTCTCCAGAGCAGAAGCTAAGAGATGGCTGGCGACTCTGACTTGGTAACTGGCGGGTTCGGAACTCCTAGCTCACTGCCTGGCACGCAAGCAGATGCGAACTGAATCTTTGCTGCGCAAAAGGGAAAAAAAAGCATCAGTATTTTGTGTATTGTGCCTGCCTAATATTCATTTAAGTATTAAAGATAATAAATGAAGAGCTATCCTCCTCTCCCGCGGGTCTACACTCTAGCCGAGGAGAAAAGCCGGGGTAACTATTACTGAAAGCAATCATTTATAATTACAAACGGAGTCGTGAGGTCCCTGTCATGGAAGCATTCAAGCAGGGGCTAGATGACCATGTTAGAGAAGTGATTCCTGTATCAGAAAAACATCGGTAAGGACTTCCTGACTTTGGTTCTATGACTTGAGGTCAGTGGGGGAGGAGACCATCTAGGGTACGGGACTTGTATGATACAAGGTCATTACATCCTTTGGAATGACTTACAGGGGAGAGGAGCCCAGAACTCACTTCCTCATTCACTAACTCTCCACAAGGTGAGCTTTGCTGCGGTGAGCACCAGCGCCCCACCCAGCGCTCCCCTTTGCCGACACAGGCTGGGACCCCAGGAGCAGGAGAGGAGAGCCCATGCTGTCAAGAGGGTAGACAAGCCCCAGAGGCTTGCTTACATCATGGAGGAAGAAGAGGGGCACAGAAGGGAGGGGGCAAATCGGCCAAACTCCTCTGGGATGTCGCTTCCCCAGGAGAGTCTCAGGCATGAGTATGGGACTCAGCATCACCTATGACCTTAGACATTCTTGCAGAGCTGCAGGGGAGAGACTTCCTAATAAAATCTCCGTGCAATAAAGATGTCCTTTGTTTTTAACAGCTGCGTCCACACTTAGAACCCTGACTCTGGACAACCGTGGCTTCCCTAAGTCAGAGTCTGAGCCGTGGACGTTTCCAACATCACCTCTCTTGAACAAGTGGTCAGTCTAAGGGCAAATTCAAGGCAGGGTCATTGTTGGATTCCCCCTTAAAACAAAACTTTTGAGGAACAAGGGCTCCTCGGTTACTCCCGCGTGTGATTACGTTTCAGCACCTCCCACCTTGGGTGCTTTACAGCCCGTAGGCACTGCACCTACCGGTTCAACTTTACTTCTAAAGAGCTTTTGTGTTGCCACATAGAAATTAATTGCTAGCATAGTTTAAGGGAGTAGATTTGCACTGTAAAATGGCAAGAGCTTTCTTTCTTTCTTTTTTTTTTTTTTTTTAAAGATTTCATTTATTTGACAGAGAGAAACACAGCCAGAGAGGGAACACAAGCAGGGGGAGTGAGAAAGGGAGAAGCAGGCTTCCCACAGAGCAGGGAGCCCGATGTGGGACTCGATCCCGGGTCTCTGGGATCATGACCTGAGCCGAAGGCAGTCGCCCAACCAACTGAGCCACCCAGACGCCCATGGCAAGAGCTTTCTAATAAGGACCCTGAGGGGTTGAAACTTTTCCTTCAGCAGACAGAGGAGAGAGATTTCAGAGGAGCTCGCTTCATGACTTCCTCGCCTGTGATTGGGCAGCAGTTCACTCTGCTGTGTAACCTACGTGGTTCTATCACCAGATATAGAGCAACAGAAGAAGGTGTGAATTACAGTGAAATCAGGCGTCATTAAGAGGTGATCCAGAGCCTGAGTGTCCCGCACACGGTAGGTGCTAGGAGGACTCTTGCCTAAATGGCTACATGGGAGAGAGAACTACCGATCACTGGAATGAATGGGCTGGGGATTCAAGTGCTTAAGGCAAGGTGGAAACGGTATACTTTAAATCGCCTTATATACCTCACTCTACCTTTATAAATGTTGATTGAAGATATTCCTTCTTCAAGATATTCCTCGTTTAAGCTTTCAAATTCCCAATTAGTTAAGTCTGAATTAATGGGACTTTGATAAGCATGATGAACAGGCTGAAATTCGGGGTTGCTAACTTCAAATTTAAACCATCCACTTAGCTAAGGCTTCAAACACTTGACGAATCATAAAGCAACAGACTGTTTCGCTACAACAAAAGAATGCAAACCAAGTTTGGAAGTCACATACAGCAATAGAACCTCAGATCGCATTGTCTTTTCGTAAAAAAGCAAAGTAGCTAGTTTGGAGTGCGAGGACTCCACTGTTGGAGAACCTGCTCCCACGGCATAGTATCTTGAGAAAACAAACCCTCTAAATCCTCTGGATTTCCTTCTTTCCACCCAGAAGGCCTCCCTAAGCAGCGCCAGAGACTCCCTCATTTCGCTGACTGGCTCAAAAATAGAGCATGTAAGTCCCCACACCCGTGTGGGCTGTGCATAGTGACTTCCGTCCAAGGACAACACCGTAGAGGGAAGAGCAAGCCACTTGGCTTGTGACACACACACTATTCAGGCCAGGTGGACGTCACCAGCAACAGCCGCATGTCATGCTGACAGCACGCAGCCTCGCTGTACCATGAGGAGAATGGCACTCTACCTGTAAACCCATCGCACCAG
>PITA01002844.1:38903-98739 GCA_004023965.1 Spilogale gracilis | reverse complement strand
ATTCTCTCTGTGGAATACCCAGGCTTTTCAGAAGGTATAGAACCTGCTATTTAATGTCCAATTTTATTTGTTTTTTTAGAAGATTTGATTTATTTGACAGAGAGAGATACAGTGAAAGAGGGAAGGAACACAAGCAGGGGGAGTGGGAGAGGGAGAAGCAGGCTTCCTGCCGAGCAGGCAACCCCACGCGGGACTTGATCCCGGGTCTCCGGGATCATGACCTGAGCTGAAAGCAGTCGCTTAACCAATTGAGCCACCCAGGCGCCCCTATGGTGGCAGTTCTTAAATGAGGCAAGGAGTGGGGAAGAGAAGCAAGGGGCGTGGTGGGCTGGGTGGGGGGCAGATCATGAAGGGGCTTTTCTGTAACGCCAAGATCCCTGCACAGGGAAATGACCAGAATAACGACCACAGTGAAGGTTGCCAATAGGACTTGAGACTGAGGGGCGCCTGAGTGTCTCAGTTGGTTGAGCAGCTGCCTTGGTTCCGGTGATCTCAGGGTCCTTGGATCGAGTCCTGCATTGGGCTCTCTGCTCAGCGGGGTGTCTGCTTCTACCTCTCACCTCTTCCTTGTATTCTCTCCTAAATAAATCTTTAAAAATCTTGAAAAGAAAAAAGAGTTTAGAAAGAGAAAGAGTGGGGGTAGGTAAGCGCTTGAGAAAACCCAGAAGTCAGGGTGCAAAAGTGAGGTCAGACGCCTTCAGCCTGTATACTGGGGAGCCGCAGCACCAGGGCGTGAGAAGGAACACAAGCAGGGGGAGTGAGAGAGGGAAGGAACGCGTGGGCAAAACTTCCAACAATCAGCAGGGGTCACATGTGTTGTGCCTCCAGGAGGAAGGGTCAGAAGGCGGGCTTGTGACTGCTCAGGACACAAATTTGAAAAATCCTTCAGAATTGCAAGGTGGCCTCAGATGGGACCTACAACTCTGAGGGTACTTAGGTCAGAGCCACATAGAGGCCTGTGGAGACACACACTCACGGGGACAGTGATTCTCTTGCAAGCGGGGAGTGTGGGCCAGCCCAAGAGAGATGGGCAGTGTTCAAGCGAGGGCCTCCCGATATGGGGCACCATGGCCGTGCACAGAAAGGCTACGGCAGGTGCACGTGCGGAAGGACCTGCGGGTGTGGGCAGCCTGCCGGAGGCACAGAGAGTGGACGGTGGCCCGGAGCCATCCCAGACCTGATTAGGGGTTAGACCACATAGGCCTTGGTCGGAACTTAATTTGCTGTGGAGATTGGGAATGACTTTCTTCAATTAAAAAATTGTTTCTTTAAAGGAGAGAATGACCAAAGCCCTCGGAGGACCAGGAGGCACAAGGTTAGGCCTGCACTGCCTGGTCAGTGCCGTGCGGGTGAAGGGGCGAGGCGGCCACACTGCTGTCCGAAAGGAACCACAGGCTGAGCCACATAGGTAATCTCCGATTTCCTGTGAACCACATTTCAAAAAGGTGAAAAACTGGTGAAATTAATTTTAGTAATGTTTTCGGCCAAGGGAGGGGGGTTTGGAGGAAGGTGGTCAACACATACAAACTTCCGGTGCTGAGATAACTACAGCACATGGGCTGCAGCGAGCATTGCCGTAGGGTGTACAGGGGCGCTGTCAAACTAGATGCGAAGAGTGCTCGGCACAAGGAGACACTGTTTTTTTCTTTTCCTTCTACCGTGTCTATATGAGAAGGTGGATGTTAGCGGAACCTCTCGTGGTGACCATTTCACAATGTGTATAAATCAGAGCATCGTGCTGTACGAATCAGACTTACAGTGATGTGTGCCAGTTATTTCTCGATAAAACTGGAAAATATGCATAGAAAGAGACTGGCAGGAAGTCCACCAAAAATAAATTAAAAACAGAGCCACCAACCACTCTATTTTATACCAGCCTATATACCCAAGGTATTATCACTCCGACCCGCAGCTCAGTCACATTTCCGGTATTCAGCAACTACACGTATTGGAAACCCAGGTTTAGAAGCAGCGCGTGGGCAAAACTTCCAACAATCAGCAGGGGTCACATGTGTTGTGCCTCCAGGAGGAAGGGTCAGAAGGCGGGCTTGTGACTGCTCAGGACACTGTCATGGGGACAGTGGGGCCATTAACACAGAGAGTGCACGCCGAGTCAGCGTCCGCTGCTCAAGGAAAGAGACAGTGTCACTAGTATGGAAAGGATGACTTTTATTTCCATCTTAAATGATGATCACACCACTATTAAAACAAATTTGAAAAATCCTGAAATAATTTAAACTGAAGGCACAGAACAAATCAAAATATTTGAACTATTTATGCTTAAGATGAGAAAACTCAAATTATTTCAACAGTAACAATACATTATGAACAAGTTTCCATCATCAAATATCATTCTGACCAAAAACTATCATGTTTTGTAATAAAACCAAATTAGCTTAAGCTGAGTCTGAGATTTCCATGATAAAAATAATGCTGTCTTCAAAATACTCATTATATCCTCAGGTTCAATGTAAGCATTTTATATACAACAAAGTAGCCATTAGGATATTTGTTGATAGACGGCCACTTCCCAAGAAATGACGCATTCTTACAAAACGTTCTAAAAAATAGCAAAGTATGCTATAAAATTCTATTTGGGGAGCAGGGAAAAAAAAAAACCAACCAACTTGTTCCACATCAGTTAGAATAGCAAAGCATTTCAATACGAAACTGCTTCATCACCTAACAGTAATATACTGTCTGGGCGTTCCACTGTATCTTGGTTATATGTTGACCATACAGTGCAGATAAGGGTTTGAACAAATCAGTAGCAATTACTGTTGCCAATTCGTATTTATTCAGAAGTGGTATGTTTTTAAAAAAATGACTAAAAAACGAACGGAATAATCAGTGACATGCTACAGATATAGTAATGCAATGCAACTGCGAGTTCGAAAATAAAGTGGTCATGCTTCATAATACACTGTAGAATCTTCAAAATACATTCTCTTATATCAATACCGTTTATTACAGAGGTCATTTGTAAGTAAGCTCAGATTCTGAACTAGGCTTCTAAGTGAAACTCTTTTCAAGTATGCGTGATATTAAGAAGGTAAAGAAATTCTGATCTCACTTGCTTCTTTATGCGTTCTTCCAAGGAAAGATCAAGTGGAATGAAAGACTAACAAAATGGGATGGTTGTAGTTTTCAAAAACATTCAGAAAAATAAGAAACAGCCTAGAGACGAGACTGACTGAAAGATATTAACATCTAAAATCTACTATTTTAGATAAAAAATCTAGGACTTCTCAGTCTTTTTCTTGAAATTATTAAGTTCACAAGAATTAATGGAAGAAAAAAAAGGATTTCTAAAACACTGAAGGCTCTTCTTGGAATGAAATATAAAGGGTCTGCCTTCCCCTATAGCTGTGATACAGATGAATGTGTGTGGAACGGCAACACGGCTTTATCCTTAGTTGAAGTGCATAAATCACAAAAAAATGTGTCCAGCCAAGACTGCTGGTAAGTACAATACAAACTCTAGAAAATGGATTTTAGCAAAAACTGCTTCAAAATTTCCCTGCACAACAAAACGTTCCTTTGGAAAAGAATCTTTAATGCTTTTGGAATTCTACAATAAGTACGGCTTTTACCATCTCCAGCACTAAATTATAATTACCTCCCAAATGCCTTTGTCAATGGAAAACGTGGTCTTTGATTATCTAGTATTCTAATTAATGGTACATTATTTTTTTGAAAAGCTCTTTAGTAATGTCAGACTTCTGTCTTTATCATCGACGAGTACTGAGAGATTGAAGGAGAAATAAAACAAGTCAGAAAAATCACTTTATAAACAGCACGAAGTTTTGAAATGTTGGCACCGATGGGGAAAGAAAAGGGGCAGGGCTACCGGCTGAAGTGAAGACGTGCGCATCCGTCCGTGGCACTGGCGGCAACAGGGGCGGCACGGGCCCCAGCATCGGCGTGCGGAGCGCAGCCTGTGACTCGGTTAGGGCTGCTCCAACTCCTCTAATCCAGCCGCTGGATCGCCATCTGCGCACACGTCTTTTGTTACTTTAGGTGACGTTCTGACCACGGAGAGTCTGAATTTTGAAAATATGAACTTACAAGGCTTAGTGGAAGACTGTTTCCAAGCTAAAAGAACCATGGCTAACCTGAAGGAGCCATTTTACTAATAACCAAAGGACAATCTCAGTGGTTTGGGGCTGCAAACACCAGCCGTGCCTGGGGCTCCTAGACAGAAACACAATCTAATGAAAGGGGTCTCTTTCCAAAGCCTAAAAAAGGAGACAGTCTGACTCAAAACCGATTTCAAAACCTACACCAGGCTTCCAGGCCAGCAAATAACTGTCAGAGTGACCTTGTTCCTCTGCTCCTTCAGCATGGGAACAAGAGCGGAGTGGCTCATGCCCACGGTTGACAGGCCGTTGACGGCCACGATCATGTCTCCACATCTGGACAAAGACAAACAGAAACAGACCGTTAGCTATTTTCACGGGATTAGAAAACATCATCCTAACGGAGACTTGTTTAGCATGAAATTCACAGTCTCACTTAACCATTGGCTGCCAATGGCGAGGGTGTATTTTCTCCTTCGCGCGCGTCTGGGGCAATGATACTGGATAGCCCTCTGCCGACGTTTCCCCTAACTGCTCAGTGATTTTGAGGGCAAGCAGAGTAATTTTCATGTGAGCTTAAGCAAAATATAATTAGGAGAATAAGTGTGCTGCCTCTTTAAGGAATACTAAATAATGCATTTGGAGGGGGATGCTTATTATTTTGACTGTTCTGTATTCATTTTTAAAGCACATACATCTGAGGGTTCAGTTACATTGAGAGTAAGACCCACACCTCCTCTTCTTTCAGCTGCTGATGCCTGCTGTCCTCTGACAGGATCAGCACAAACGGATGATAAATCTGAAGGCCTTTCTACCCTTTATGATTTTTGTTCTTTAGTTTGTAATAGCAATATGCTCTTTTGTTAGCTACTTCAATTTTTTTGGAAATAGGTGGAATGCAAATTATAAACCAATTAACTGAGACCCAGACTGGCTGAGTAACTTAACTAAGAGAACGGTTTCCCTCTACTCTTTCCACCTAAAATACTGATTTTTTTCACCCATCTCTGTCAACATAAGGAGCATATTGACCCTGATCAACTTTTCACGAGACTATTTGGGTGGCACTCTCTCTGTGATCAGTATACACTCTCCATTTATGTGGCACTCGAAGATGTCAACATTTACATTTAAATTTAAGTAAACTTACATTTACGTTTTAAGAACTGGCTCCTTCATCAAAAAACTAAGCACTACGACCTTACATGATTCCATCTGCTCTCAGTGTGCAGAATCTCTTGATCTAAGACCTTTCCTTCTCCCAGTGCCTGAGCTTTGGTAAATGAGAGGCTGCAGGAGGTCGGCTGAGGACTTTGTGCCCAGCAGAGGAGTGGACAGCCTAGGCTCTGGACAGAGTCCTGGGGGTGACTCTCAGTCGACCATTTCCAGTTACTTGACTGTGAACAAGTTTCTTAATCTTTCTAAGACTTAGATATCTCGTGTATCAACCAGGAATAGCAATGACAACTCTTACCTCACAGGGCTATTAAGAAGATTTAATAATACAATCCCAAGCACTTAGCACTGTGCCTGGCAGCTCTCACACATTCATTCCTCAAATATTTATCAAG
This sequence comes from Spilogale gracilis, assembly GCA_004023965.1. NCBI lineage: Eukaryota > Metazoa > Chordata > Mammalia > Carnivora > Mephitidae > Spilogale > Spilogale gracilis. The sequence continues at coordinate 93,089 of PITA01002844.1, read as the reverse complement.
ACCTTACTATTAACACAAGGCACAGTTGTGGCGGCCAGGAATGTAACAATAAAGGCAACAACCCCCCCCCCCCACGCCCACCCCTTCCTGGAGCTTGCATAAACACAATGTTAGGTAGACCTAAATGCTGCAGATGAAAAATAGAGCAGAGTCATCTAATGACAGGACTGGACCCAAGGGGGAGTGTGTTGCTGCTCAGAGCTTAGCTGTCATATCACAGTGTGTCGAATGGATGACTCAGGTTTGGTCCCTGTCATTAGATTAACAAAATAGAGCTATCAGCGGCAAGACGGGCAAAGTAATGCTTCAGTCTGGATCTGGCTGGCAAATGGCCCGTTTGTAAACAAGTATTTCAGTCTCTGTGAACCTCATGGCCTCCATCCCAGTAGCTCCACACCGCCACTGGGGCTCGCAGGCAGCCACGGAGGGGGTGCGAACAGACGAATGCAGCCATGTCCCAGGAAAACTTGATTTACGAGAGAGGACAAAGGCCGGTTTTGGAGCTGACCCCTGGTCAAGATTGTGTCCATCACAACAAACATGAATCACATTATCTGATATCCCAAGACTCACTTTAATCTTCCATCATAATAAGCAGGAGTCCCCAAGACGATGGTTTTGATGAAGAAAGGCTGATTGGTGTGGTTCTCTTCATATCCACCAACAATACTAAAGCCCCAACTTCCCAAGTAGCTTCTTCGTAAAACTATATCATGGCAGCTATGAAGGGCACTATAGCAAACACAAAAGAGCAAGAAAAAAATTAATGGGGAGGCTTTTATACCCTGTTCACCTTTGTTGTAACTCCATACTTAACACTGCTGGGAAATGGAAAAGGGCTACTTTCTTTCCTTCTGAACACGTTATTCTGACAGCCCATTTTCTAGCACAGACTCAGTCCTAGGTAGACTGGAATTTCTCCAACGATTTTCTGCCTTCTTTTCCCAAGTGAACACACACACACACACACACACACACACACAACTAAATATGCGTGCTTACAAGTTAAACCACAGAAAGCTGTATAAGATGGTTCTGTGCCTACATTTTCTCTGTGCACTGTCAACAAATGTCCTCAACTTGGATATCCATGTGTATCTACAGAGTTTGTATCTACAAAAAGGTGGTACAGAAGGGATCTAGTCCTGCTGATCTCAGCACTCAAACAAAGCAAAGGTAGGAAAGTTTCTCTCTTTTTAATCTATGTGAGGAGTTATTTCTTGTTCTTTCTTCCTTCACTTAAAATGCACTCATTTTAAGGGAGCTTGATTGACAAAATACAGAACTCAATCTAGAAAACACTAAGGAAAATCATTTCTTCTTTTCTCCCACTCCTTTAAAAAAATTTTTTTTTTAACCAGGGACACTGAGATGCTTCAGTCAAAATGCCACTGTCCGTTGGAGGATGTGACACGTCAGAGCTCGGTGAATAAAAACTTAAAAATAGAAGAAAACCCCACCTAAATGATATAGAAAAAAATATCTCCTTATAAGAGCAAAGTATCTTTCATTTCTAGATGACACTGGATCCAGTCATCTAAGGCAAGGTTGGCCGTTTTTAGTCTATTAGAAAGACAGAATGCTAGAACCTTTACTCTGGTCCAGGTTCTTAGCTCACCAATAAGAAAGGGCTTTTAAAAAGGCTTCCGGCATACAGCAGGGTTCCAGGCATTAGCCTGGTATTTTAGAGATGATATAGGTTATTTTCATCACTCTGAATCTTCTGCAAAAAAACAATTAAAAGAGCAGAGCACAAAATAAATAACTGTTTTGTCTGGTACGCAGGCCAGCCACCTGCGGAGGAAGACCCTCCCTTTTGAGGAAGAGTAGAGCTGCTACCCTGTGTGCCGTGAGGGCTGCGGGAAGGACCTCCTGGGGCCCCTGGAGCAGCGGCCCTGCAGATACCTGGCCGTGCACACGGGTCTGCGCACGAGACCCCAGGAGTCCACAGAATAGTGACCTTTGACTGACAGATACTCTTTTGATACAGGCAGACCCACAAAATAGATTTCATTATCCCGTGTAGTGTTCATCTGAATATTCATTCTTCCATGCTCTGAACACAAGCGGTGAGGCGCCCACTGCAGAGCGGGCCGGGACCACGAGGTAACGGGAACTGAAGGAGCACCGGGAAGGGTGCGCGCCCGCCGGGCGCCCAGCGCTGGTGTGGGAGGGGGGCCTTCCCGACACGCTGGTGACACGTCCGGGTGTCCGGGCGGAGTACTCAAGATAAAGGAGTGCCCTCTGATGGCTGGCCCCTCCCCATGAGGTAGCCTGTCTACAGCTTCGGAACAACCGTTTGACTCTATGCCCACAGGTCCCTGAGACAGGAATTCTATTACCGTTTTAGGCCTTCTTGGTCTTTTTCACAACCAAGAGGACAAGTCAGTTTACTGGATGACTGACAAATGAATTCCATTCATCCTTGCTTTTGCTACTATTCTTCATGTGAAAGTATATTTTTTAAAATAAATCATATAGCACTATACAAATGCTAGTTATTACAGATTACATCCAAACGAACCTAGATGGCTCAGAAACAGACATTCTTAATGTTTATTTTTATTTTAAAAAATCAGTCATTTTCATACTTGGCTCAGAGTCAAAATGTTTCATCATTGTTCAGTTTTAGGCTTCCTCTACACATTAAGAATCTAAAGTGATCAAAAAAAAAAAAAAAAGGAATCTAAAGTGATCTAGAAACAAAGACAGTAATGCACATTCTTCCAATCTCAATACCAAAGGCTACAACCCTCCTCAGGAGGCTGAAACGCCTCCATGACCAGAAAATTACCAGCTGCAGAACGTCTTGGCCGGTGACAGTCCCGAAGCAGCAGGCTCTTCACCAAGGGGTGAGGAGCACCTACTCTTTTTTTTTTTTTTTTACTTTTTTTTTTTTTTATTGTTACTAAAATTTTTTTTCCAGTGTTTCAAGATTCATTCCCCATTCCCCACGCCCAGAGGAGCACCTACTCTTGACCCCAGTGGTGTGGCTTGAGGATTCTCTCGTGTCCAATAAAAACTGAGTTTTTACATCCTGCCTTTTTAGGGAGAGTTAAAGATTAAGAAAAGGGGTTTTAGAAAAGCTTCTGGAAAGGCCCCACACGTGGACCCAGTTTTTCTGGTAGAAAATGCACATGGAGTCTAAGCACCTATCAGAGTATATGGTGGTAAATGACAGCTTTTCTAAAGCAAGAGTGTGAATATCCAAATCTCACGGCTGGTCCACTTGAGAATCTTGTTAATAGTAATGGACAGAACGGCTTTATTCATTTTTACAAATAGATACACTAAGTCTTTTTAGTCTAGTTCTTATTATTAAATTTATATTTTATTTATTTTTAAAGAATGTTTAAATTTTTTAAAGATAAAAAAAATTTTTTTTTTAAACTCACAATCCTGAGATCAAGACCTGAGCTGAGATTCAGAGTTGGACACTTAACTGACTAGGCGCCTCTTAAATTTATCTTTTAAAATACAATAACCTAAGAAAAAATACCACTTTCTTTTGTAACTTGATATACCATCACCACTTTTATCTCTGCCCAGGACCTTTTCCGCCCGCAGATGAATGAATTTACTCTGTTACACGCTGAGAAATGTTGTCACTATGACTATTCCATGAAACCACTGAAAGGCCGTCTGTACCTTGGCAGCCCAAGCCACATGACCCATGATGGGGACCAGCTGGAGTCATACTCATTCTCGCTGAAGGTGCCCGGCTGCTCTTCGGTGGCCTGGGCTGCCTCCTCGACAATCTGGACCTCAAGTGCTTTCAGGACAACCGCGGGGGACGCAGCACTGGCTTTCAGCATAGCAACGGCCTCACTGTGACTTAGATTGGTCAAATCAATGCCATTGATATTCAGCAATATATCACCTGTCCGAATGAACAAACAAAAAAAATGAGATGAGCCACCAAGTCATCTTCCCTGTATATCCTGTTATTGGTGATTTTTCACTTCTCTGTCATTCTTACGATAACGAGGGAAAATCAATTCATGGAAAACATTCCAACACAGCTAAAACTTTAAGATAAGTTCATCGTATATTGGAAAAGCTTCAGACACTATGATTCAACTGGAAGTTCCAGTCATTAGACCTAGTTTTGCTAATGTGCAGGACCTGGGCACGTTCATTTCTCTTCTTTGGGCTTTAGTGGTTTCTCTAGTTCTTTCCTGCTCAAAAATTATTTGATCCCTTGCTCTTAGAAAAGAATTTTTAATATATCCTGTTTTACAGTTACACAGTTTTAAACATAAAGATAGTTCTATATAGTTTGCTCAGTGTGATCATAATAAAGAGAAGAGATCCCTGAGCTCACACAAAATGAAACTTATGATTTGATCATCTTTTGCTTAAGCAAGAAAAAAAAGTGTTTGTTGCCCTGCTAAGTAATATAATTAAAAAAAAAAAAAAAGGACAACAAGGGTTATACAGAGGGTTAGGAAGGAAAGATTAGTTTTGCAGGTACCAAGAAAGTCCATGGAAAGTCCTTCTCTCCCAAGTCATCATTTATTTTTCAGATTATTATAACAAAGCGTTCTCATTGTAGAAAACTTGGAAAACAAATAAAATTACCCTAAATTCCACAATTGGGCAAATAACATTAAAAAAATAGCAGGCTTATGAAGGTATAATTCATATACCACTCACACCAATCATTTTGAAGTTTACAATTTTTGGTTTTTAGTACAAACACATTATTGTGTAACTGCCACACATGATTTTTGGATCCCTTCCCGCCAAGACCCCTGTGTTCATTAGCAGTCACTTCCCTCCTCACCGCCCGCCCCCACCCCAGCCCAGCCCTGAGCAAACTTGAACTATTCTACTTTATGTCTCTACAGATTTGCCTATTCTGGACATTTCATATAAAAGCAACCAAACATGGTATTTTGTGACTGGTTTTTTTTCATTTAACATAATTATTTTCAAGGTTAACCCATATAGTAGCTTGTATTGTTACTGTCCAGGCAGTGGATGTTTGGATGACTTCTACTTTTTGACTATTATGAAAAATATTGTATACGTTTTTGTGCGGGATGTAGATTTTCATCTCTCTAGGAATGGAACTGCTGGGTCATATGGTGACCCTGTTTGAACTTTCAGAGGAACCGCAAAACTGTTACCCAAAGCTGTGAACTTTATGTTCCCACTGGCAATGTCTGAGAGTTCCCATTTCTCCACATCTTTGCCAATACTTGTTACTGTCTTTTTTATTGTAGTCATCCTACTGGGTATGAGGTGGTTTTGATGCACATTTTCCTAGTATCTAATGACACTGAGCATCTTTTCATGTGATTTTTGGCTATTTGTATCTTCTTTGGAGTAAGTCTATTCATATCCTTTGCTCATTTAAAAACTGGTTTATTTGTCTTTTTTATTACTGAATTGCAAGAGTTTGTTATGTAGTCTAGATAGGAGTCCTTTATTAGATATAATGATTTGCAAATATATTCTTCCACTCTGTGGGTTACCTTTTCACTTTCACTATCTTTTTGCTTTCTTGGTGGTGTTCTCGTAGCACAAGAATTTGTGATTTGGATGAAATCCAGTTTATCCATTTTCTTTATTGTGTGTGTCCTGCATGTGTCCTGATGTCATATCTAAGAAAACCACCGACTAATCTATTACCTAATCCAAGGTCATGAGGACTTATGCTTGTGTTTTCTTCTAAAAGTCTTAGCTCTTACTTTTAGGTCTTGGACCCACTATAAATTAGTTTTTATATATCATATGAGGGAGGGATCCAACTTCATTCTTTTTTTTTTTTTTTTTAAAGATTTTTTATTTATTTATTTGACAGAAACACAGCGGGAGAGGGAACACAAGCAGGGGGAGTGAGAGAGGGAGAAGCAGGCTTCCCGCCAAGCAGGGAGCCCGATGTGGGACTCGATCCCGGGTCTCCGGGATCATGACCTGAGCCGAAGGCAGTCGCCCAACCAACTGAGCCACCCAGGCGCCCCCAACTTCATTCTTAGAAACACAGCTTTTAAGACTTATTTTCCCATATGAACAAACCAAGTGTATGGAGGATGCTCTTTTTAATACTCACCCCTACCCCTACAAATTGTATACAGTGCTGATGAGGGTATGGCTGGGAATGTGAAATTATGAGTGAGTTAATCCCTAAAACTATGTCTTTTAAAAAAAATTTTTAAATTTATTTGACACAGAGAAACACAGCTATAAAGGGAACACAAGCAGGGGGAGTGAGAGAGGGAGAAGCAGGCTTTCCGCCCAGCAGGAAGCCTGATGGGGGGCCCGATCCCAGGACCCTGAGATAATGACCTGAGCTGAAGGCAGAGGCTTAACCTACTGAGCCACCCAGGCGCCCAAACTATGTCTTTTTATTAAGACTGTCTTCCACTCCACCTCTTCTGTGAGACCCCTCCCACAGGTAGTTTATTATATAAGCAACATGTGTTGTTTTAGTGAGATAGTCCTTCAGAGTATCCAGTCGGCTATGATGTAAGAAGTGTTAAATCTTTTCGAGGGTTTTTTCCAACATAAAATAATTCAATAATCTGAATAAGCATTAGAAAATAATGGAAACATCATCAAACTGCAGCAATCTTCCTTCACATTAGGCATTTTTCTAACCTCACAGAGAGGTTTTACGCTTATATTTGGAAGGGACACTTTAAAGGATTAAAAAGAATATGTTTAATAGAAAATTTTATGGATATTTGTTATTTTTTAAAACGTGAGCTGAATGCAGGGAGAAGGTTGGTGCAACCACTCACGGTCTTACCTCTCTTGATGCGGCCGTCACGGGCAAGGCAGCCATGAGGTGGCACGCTGGTCACAAAGATGGGCAGTTCACCACTCTTACTTCCTCTGCCCCCCGCCACGGTCATGCCCAGGGACTCATGTGGTTCCTTCTTTACAGTAATGTGTTTCTCTTGGCATGTAATGCACTGGGTAAGATCCTAATACATTGAGAGGAAGATTTATTGGGTAATAAATAATACGTAGCAGAAGTAAACTGAAGGAAAAAGTACCATAGCAATGATAAAGTCATTCTTAAAATCACTTACTACAGAAGTAATACACAGTTCGTCACGTACAAACATGACACTGAACACTGGGGGTCACAATGTCAGACTCTGAACTGCCGTTATTTTCATATGACTATTTATGGGATGGAAAAAAACGCAGGACTCTTGACATATGGAAGTCAAAATAAAATGAACACATCATTTGTATGATTATCTTGGGCTCCAAGATGTGATCAATTCTATGAAAGTAAATAATACAGTTGAGTTTTAAGATTCTGAAGACAAGCCAATTAATTTTATTTCTCTCTCTTCCTCTATTCTTTGAAAGAAATGTTGACAGAATAGTATAAAAGTAAAGTGCGGATTTCATTAACTGCCAGGAAAAAAGCTAGAGATCTATCTTCTGTTTCTTACTCATGAGGATTATCAGAACGCTCAGTCATGAAACAGGTGCAAATTCATCTTCAAAACCTTCGGGGAAAGCTAACAGGATATGAAATAACTGAATTTTTGAAAAAGTTAATGAGAAAAAATTTCCAACGAACTATGTTCTCAGGAAAAAGCTTTTTTACCGACATTTATTATTGCTACTTACGGAGACATTCTTAGAAGAAAAGGAAAATTTAAAACATCACCTTTCCTTTTAATAGAACTCAATAAAAAACAAGGTGTACATATGCAGCATCAATATTAAAACTAACATTTATTGAAGATTCACTATGTGTACAGAGAATGGCTTTACATGCATGATTTCGTTTTCATCTTCACAATGATGGTCATGAGTCTCAATCCTACTGTTGGCCCCATTTTACAGATGAAGAAATCGCGTTAGAGGTCATGTAATTTGCTGAAAATTATACAGCTATGCATGACCACACTAGGCTTTGAACTAATTCAAGTTTAAATACACACACACACACACAGTGTATATACATACACAAGTATTCATATATGGTTTGTGTATGGTCATATAGCACTGTGCTATATGCATCCACACTACAAGGGTACTATCCCATTAAGTGTAACAATGGAAGCTAGTATCTCAAAAGGTTCCTAACACCTGTCAACTCTAAGAGCATACTGTAGATAAACAGATAGCTACTAGTATGATGAACAACATCAACAATGGAACTAGATGAATTCTACTGGCAGAACTGTAACACTTCCTTTGGCAACACTACTTCCGAGTAGACAGATGCGTATCTGTCAATCAAGCCCTGGAGCTGCCCGAGCATCTGCTCTTCTCTGGTCCTGGAACCCACAGTCTTTGAAATTTTATTAAGGGCGCTACTTACAGTAAACAGCCTAGAGCTCCTAGAATTCTGACCTCATAGAAAACTGTAAACGTCTAAAGGTGGTATCCTAGCATATGACATCTATGTTAGCATCCTTCAAAACTGGGCAAGACTCATGTTGTTATGAAGACAATCCAGGTAAACTCAGCTGGGAGTACATTTACTCCAACAGTTTTGGCTGTCAGGTATTTAATCAATTAGATTAATTGACTGTCTAATTAATTGTCTTATTCCTCTCTATGGCTGAGATGTATGCATTTTAGCCAGACTTCACAGATCACAGTTGGTACACTTCACGGAAATCTCTAAGGGCTTACACTGTATGAATGTTTATGCAAGCACTACGCAGACGCTTAGGAGTAGACTAATGTGCACTTTAATTTTTAACAATGACTATCCTCTGAATAGGTTGTTTTGGTGAATTTGTATTTGTTCTCCCTAGGAGACCTTTAGTTTTCTAAATCAGGATTTGACATAACAAATGCTGTATGTTAACACTAAACTGCTAAATTAATGCTTAAAAGTACATTTCCAGCCAATCAGGTTTGCGGAGTACCTAGAATAAGAATTCAGCATTGCATTTAAAACACTGCCACATAAAATTAAAGAATAAGAATTGGTAAAAAGAAAAATATATGTACCTAAAACAAATAAAAGGACATAAACAGTTCTCTATATGAATGCTGAAATGATTAAGTAGTTTTTAAAACTGTCTTAAAATTGTAGTGTTGTCCTTGGGCACGGATATTTCAAATTACTGAAGAATTCACTGACTCAGTTACCAACTTTTGCCTTATATTATGACTCTTTAGGAATCCTATATGCATACATGTGTGACTTGTAAAGCAAGGACTAGCTCTATGAACAACTCCTATTCAAATTCCTTTTCAAAACAATAACTGCTTTTCATAGCCTTCATTGTGAAAGCAAAATTACAGGTTCCCTTCACACATTTCGTTTTCAGTTCAAATTAAGAATGAATTTGTGTATAATTTCTTATAAGTTTTAAGTGAACCAAAGGCCAGTGACAAGTCTACACTTCAGCTCAGAAAACCAAATAAACCCGATGGGCCATAAGTACCTGTGCCTTTAAGTGATGCTTTCTTACGCACCTGCGACATTCCAGAGGTACTCTCTCAAACTGTACTTATGTTAGAAGCCACTTACATGTACATGTGAACTTCTAAAGTCATTCTCCGTAAGTAAAATTAAATTGCTTTTCTAAATAAAAACTTATTTATTGGTCTACTTAAAAACTATAGGAAGTTTCCTATGTGCGATTTTCACACAACTGGTAAACAGCATTGTTTTAAAAATTCTGGCCTACAGGAAGTTGAGTTCAAATGAAAGATCAGATGAAATAAATAATACTAAGAACACAGTAAAGTGCCACTGTTTTTTGATTTCTATTTATTTCTACATCCAAAGTGAGACAGCATCAGAATTTTCAGCACAAATGGCCTAGGCATATATTATAAAAGTGTTGAAATATTAAAGATGCAGCAAAAAGCTCAACATATGGGAATTTAGAATGATTTAGGGTAGTAATCCTATAAGCTATAACATAAAAGAAATGCTTTACATGCTTTGCATGTACCTATCAGAATGTATGATTTATGCTTAATATTCGCATAGAGAATTCTGTTGTAGGGAACCTGCCCCCTGCTAAGTACGGACTTGTCAATCATTGCCTTCATCATGCTTTTTCAATCTCATAACCAAGGGTTACATCTGATGAGCAAACCAAGATAAACCCCCACTTTCAAGCAGGACCAAACAAAGAAGTTCTTCTAGAAGATCAAACACTTCTCCCTCAGCTGGCAGAGGGACCTTCTCACGAAAGCAGCCTACTGGCGGAGGAACTGAGACTGCACAGCGACTCTCCAGGCAGCCAAATGCAGTTCCACATCTCAAATACCTGTGCTCACTTTTTCCAACAGAGCGAGAGCCCTCATTTAAATCTTCCCCGTTTGTGACAAGGATCCCCTGAGGGCAGATGAATGAAAACCCGCAAACACAGCCTCACCTTATGCGAGCTGGGTCTGTTGTGATACAGCGGCTGCGTGTGATGCTGGCTGCTAGTCGGGGCTCCTGTGTCTCGGGCAGGGTTACCAGGCTGGGGTTTCCCTGGTCTCGCAATTGTTAAATCCACCCTCTCTCCACTAGCCTAGAGAGAACACACATACAGAACCAGCAGTCGTTAATGATGCTTTGCACTTAAAAAATTATAGGGAGTGTCATTTTCAATGCACTTATCTTCACTGTACCAGAGCCTCACCTGAGTGGTGACTGCAGGCACCTGCTGGGGGGGTGGGGCAGGGGAGGGAGTTCATTTCAGGAGCTAATACTTTAAAACTTCTGCAGTTAAAACAGACACTCAGACCTCTTGGGTAGGCCTTTCCTAACCCTGGAAATACCAATGACGTCACCAAAACAAAGCAGTCAAACTGCTAGAGTTCTTATCTCCCTGTGATTTCTTGAAGGGTAACTGTCTTTTCATACGTTTTTAGCCCTGCAAAATTGGCTTTGGCACTGACAGGAAGAGAGCAAAGGAGATAAAAGGAAGAACTGATTCAAATCCTTTGTGAGTTCTGAAATAAATTCCAGGATGGCCACTTTGAGAGTGATAATCAATGAAGCTTTGTTTCTGCTTGCTACAGGTTTAAATAAAAAATAAGATATATTGGGCCCCTGGGTGGCTCAGAGGGTTAAAGCCTCTGCATTCGGCTCAGGTCATGATCTCAGGGTCCTGGGATGGAGGCCCACATCAGGTTCCTCTTCTCTCTCTGCCTGCCTCTCTGCCTACTTGCTATCTCTCTCTGTGTCAAATAAATAAATAAAATCTTAAAAAAAAAAGATATATTTATATACATTGCATACTGTGTGCATACATATGTCACATATGTGTGTGCGCGCACGCACACACACACGTTAAATTACTTTAGAGGTTATGACTACCACCTCGATTTTAGAGGTCCATTACCTGTATTTATAGATCTATATCTGAAACACTGATTCACATCCACTGTATTTTTTAAAGCTATTTTATCCTTGCTTTTAATGCACAGGCCTGATCTATTTGATGCTGATTCTTGGTCATGACTACAAGTTCCCAAGTTTACTATCACTCCTATGGGAAAATCTGAGAGCCCGCTTTCAAGAAGCTGTGGTGGAAAGTAGAACCCTCCCCCATGGTTACAGTCAGTAATGTTAAGAAGTCATTCCATTTTCAGTTCTCAAGTTATAAAATGAGTGAAAACCAATTTTTAAAAGAGATTTTATTGATTTATTTGAGAGAGAGGAGGGTGGAGGGGCAGAGAGAGAGGGAGAAGCAGACTCCTCTCCGAGCAGGGAGCCTGATGTAGGATCTGAGCTGAAGGCAGATGCTGAACGGACTGAGCCACCCAGGTGCCTGAGTGATAACCACTTTGAAGGTCCTATTGAGAATCATTTACTTATTCAAGCATTTCATTAAAAGAGTTTCAGACAATTCTTCAAAATAACCAAAAGAATAACACTTTACATGTGGTCAGAGTCTGGGGGCTTGATCTAACGAGTAAATGGCAAAGTAGAATGTTTAGAATCCAGATATTCTGACACTTCTGTTATTAGATCACACAGTGTATAGGGTGAGAAGCCCCACTGGGATCTCATTTCGATGCACAGAACTGTTTGCCTTATTGCGTAACACTCACCACCACCAAATCCCTATAATCAGTAATTTAGCTTTACTGGAAGACCCCTGCCTACGCAAACCCACTAACAAACAAACCCCTGATCTTTCTTGATCTCTTGAAAGACAAAAATTCTGGATGTATGATGGAAGTAGACATATAAGCTTCAAACGATGGACCAACATTTGGGTTTAGGCTAGTTTCAAACAGACTGCACAGCTAACACTTAAGGGTTTCAAACATAACAAAAGAATTCTGTTAAAGTCAAGATTTTAAAAAATGCAGGATGCCTAAGTGACAATACCTGTATTTTATAAAAAAGTGGCATGCCCTATTGCTGGGAGTGTGTATTGGTAAGGTCTTTCTAGAGGGAAGCTTAGCAAAATGTCTTAGACTTGAAAACGAACATTAAAGTCTGTTGACAGGGGAATGATTATGTTTTAGTACAACATGCCTACTATACAGCTACCTCATGATGTGTCTATCCTCAGGGTAAGAAGTCCACAACATACTGCTGATGTGAAGAAAGGGTGGCAAACTCAGACTTTGCAAGATAAGTGGACATTTAAGTATCTATGTAAATATGTACCTATTTATTTTGCAAGCATGTACAGAAAAATGTTTCTAATGGTATTCTCCAAAACATTAATGTCACTACCTTATGGAGTTCAGATCGAATGTGATTTTAACTTCCTTCTTTATTTTTTGTGTTTTGTTATCATTAGTCTCCTTTTTAGACACGGAGTACAGGTTATTTTTGGAATCCCAAACAGTAAGATTTAACTTTTTTCACAAAGAAATAACTTCAGCAATATATTAATTTTATACCATATATATTATAAAGTATCTGTATCCAATTTTTTTAAACCTCAAGTCTGTGACACAAGACCAATGCCAGACTCTCCCTTCTAATGCAATATTACTACTGGGTGTGTGTGTGTGCACGCATGTGTGTGTGTGTGTGTGTATTTATGATTATAATGAACCAAAAAATTGTGAAAACGAGTAAGTTAAATGGGATTGGATTAAAACTCGAATTTTCTTACACAGTAACTTACATCTTCATTGTTATTCAATTCTGTCTACTATACACACTTCTCAGTGACTATCAACCTACTTTAATTCCTGATGCTTGATTATGTTAATGCTTGGTTTCCTTTATGTAAGAGTGTTTTCTTGTGCTTACTTAAAGCACTGTAGGAGATACCGTATCGTATCGTTAAATGCTGTGGTAGGTTACAGAACCGGAAGATCTGCTCTGGATGATTTTCTACTTTATCTATTTTAATGCTCTTATTGAAAAATTATTTTTCTCTAGTAATAACCATCTTTGCTTCACGGGGATACCATAAGAACACAAGTTATGATGTGTTTGAAATGCTATGAATGTTTTATAAAAAAAGGCACTATAGAGATTATGAGTTATTTTTAATAAAAAAAGATTTTCCCCACTCATATGGAGCTGAAGCGGACAGGGAAAGTTACAAGAGCAGGTAAGTTACAACTTTGGAATCACAGCTCCTTCAAGCTTCGCTTGTCTCACCTGTTAAATGTGGACATAGACGTGTTTTTATGTCTGGGCCTACGTGGAGCCCAGGGAGCAAATTAGAGGCCCATGTGAAAATGTAGAGCCTTCACTCTATAAAGAGAAAGGCTAAACGTTCACAGGGATACAGTATTCCGACAGGGCAATGATGTAATAATCTATGGCGCATTTTGAAGGATTTGGGGAGCCGTGTTTGATTTCCCCATGAAGTATTAAATATCCCCTGGATTCTCATGTAGTGAAAACAAACATCGACACGTGGTAATAAAGGGTGAGCGTTTGGAACGAACATCCGGCGTGTACCTGAATGATCTGGGCGGCAAGCTCAGGGGTCCCGTGCTTCAGGTCATGCCCATTGATGGCGAGCACCCTGTCACTGCTGCTCAGCCTTCCGTCCTGTGCGGCCAGTCCTCCCTCCAACAGGTCAAGGATAAAAACGCCTGGCTCATCGGTCCTTCGTACCAGTTTAATGCCAAGCTGTTCGCCGGAGTCCCGTTTGTGAAGGACCACGTGGAAGACGTCTTCCCGGGGAGCGCTACCGTCGGAGTGGCTGTGCGTGCGGTTCCCGAAGCGCCTCTCTCGCAGCACGGTGAGCTGCAGTGTGGTGCAGGGCTGGGAGAGGGCGGCCCTGGCGTAGTTGTGTGACACATTGCTGATGTTACAGTTGTTGACCTGGAAGACAAGAAGTATGACCAACGGGGGACAATCCTTTATCTTCTCGACTTGTAGAAACGTTTATATGCCATTTCCAAAAGAAACTAACTTTGAAAAATGATATACAGTCATCATTTACGAAGAAAAGCACTCTGAAGACGTTTTAAAATACACAGTTCCTAAGCTTCACCCACAATGACGAGCACAAAGTGGAGAACGGCAGTTCGGATCTCAGGCTTCAGTGATGGTGCTGAATCAGAGACCTCGGTTCTGCCGCGTCCTAGAGGGATGTCTGCGTGTGTGCCCTCAGCGGTGAGCTGGGTCTACGCTCCGCCTCCCGGGACCAGGAGAATGCAGACACAGCAGCAGCGGATGGCACGTGCTAATGAAATACTAGTTCCAGGGGGACAGAAACTGAAGGTCTACTGGACTGAAGTGGCTTTTCCAAATGAAAAACACTTAAGCTGGGAAAAATACACTGAGTTTTATTTTAAGGAAAGGGACACATTCCCGGTACACAACCTGATCTCAGGAGAGTGATTTTTACTTCAAAGAAAAGCAGGTGATTACAGTTTCACTCTGTTCAGCACTCAATTCTAATATCTATCTAATACAATAAGCATAACTCAGTCCTCACAGAACATTTATTTACTAAACCTTATGGCCCTGAGATGAGTATAGTGACTGATCCAGGGACGTGTAACATCACTAAGAAAATATGTGAAGCTTCAATTATTCACCTAATCAGAGGAAGGTGCTGGCACAATTCTTACTATTTATCACACTTAGAGTTCCTCTCTTCACCTGTCTGAAACAACAGAAAATCACCATTCTCTGGCCATCGGTTATGTGGCAGGCTCGGGGTTAGGTGTCTGTGATTACCCAAATCCTCCAATCTTTTTTCACATAAATCTATGGTAAGGAAGGCCTTCCTCCTTCCTATTCATCTAGGGTTGACAGTTCTGAGCACCACTAACTTGAATTTTGTTGATTTGGGCCTGTTGACATCTTTAGAAGTTCAGGCATCAAATATCATAGATATCACACACAGACTTGCTATTCTCCCACGTTTGCAACATCTGTGCATTTGGTTGCCATCCAAATCCTCGATTAAAAAGTTGACTAACACAGGGTCAAGAACAGAACTTCGAGGCAGCTTCTATAAAACCAGCCTGATGTGAATTTGTTAGTCAAAACTCATTATTTGTGGTTATTCAGCTAAAAAGCCACTCATCTCTAGGTTTTTATTTTTCCATCTCAAATTCACATCATCACAAATGACTTTACAAACATCTGGCTGGAATCCAGAGATAGCCACGTGCAAGTATGTAGCTTCATACCGTATTCGTGATGTGGGTTGTGGAATATCCTACAATCACAAGATTTTCCCCTCACAAATGTGTGGTTGCCAGTGAAACGGAGACGAAGCAAAGACCAAATAAAATACTGTTTCTAGATGTTGTAGAAATAGCACCAACACAGTAAACTCGACCACATCTTTAGCTAAATATATTTTGTACCAGTGCATTCAAGACATGACTGCAGTTATTTTTCTTTGAAACCAAAAGTGAATAAATCGCTGACGACTCAGATCACACTGAAAAGACCTACTCTTAATCATGTTCTAAAATTTATATTATTTTTAACAGTAATATTGATGTAATCTCTTACAGTACTCTATTCAAACTGCTCAAAATGCTGCACCGCAAAAGGCCCTGAGGGTATATGGTTCTCGTTTTCAAAGAGGTTATTTAAAAGAGTAACATGTATGTGTGGGTATACACATATGTGTATATATATATACATCCGTGTGAGAAAACCAAAGCCACACACTGTTACTGCATCTAGTTTGCTAAATTAGAAGCACAGCTCTTTGGTCTGTAAATAAATCATCTTGTTGACTCTAAGGTATTTTCAAACTGGCTCACAGTATTATTTATGCAGCTTATACAAAGCCTAAGATGACCATGTAGTAAAAAAAATATCAAGGAGCCATCTTTCCAAGTGTTCCCTTTTGAATGACCATAAATACTTCACCGTACTTGGGCAAGTAGTGTGGCTTCAGTTATTGGCCTCAGCATACCAGCCAAATGAGAAGTCAGGCCCACAAGAGGACCCTTTGTGAATTCTCTAATCAGGTTATGTGCTCATAGTTTTCTTATCAATTTGAAGTCACTAAACTGGATTTAAGATTGCCATTATGAGAGTTATTAATATGTATGCCTCCATAAACAATAATGATGCACTGGAAATTTCTATAGTGCAGATCTATAGCTTTGAGTTAATCCCCCAAACTACAGCCAAAAATGTCAGATAATTAGATTTTTATCTGTGGTATACAGATTCAGTTATGTTATTGAATAATTCTCCAAAGCAGACCAGTAAACAGGCCTGCAGACGAACTATATTAGCAAACAAAATGGAAAAACTGTGTACCCTCAATTATACTCAAAGAAATGCAAATAAGAACAAAGCATTTGTTTTTACCTTTAGAATTTAGAAAAAGCATGAGAAATGTGTAAAAACATTAATATCCAAAGCTGGCACACTGTTGGTAGCAAAGAACAAAACACAAAAATAAATGTATGCTCAATTATAGCTAGAAAGGCCAGAAGTGGAGAGAAAAAAGAACACCACGTAAGCTGCAGAAGAGGGCAATCTGGCTCTTTCAGTCTTGGTCCCCAAGGTGCCACAATGTCAGAGGCGATGCACTCAGGAAACCAGCTATGAGATTTCCTCCACAGAGAATCAGATTAGGAGCGGGGATGAAAGGAATACAGGGTAAGGTGTCCAGAGAGCTGTGCCAACCTCATGCAACCAGAGTACTAATATCATAAAATGACAGCGAATACAGTAATGCAGTAAATAGCTAGCTATGGTAGGATAGAAACTGGATTTTATATAAGCTGGATTAGTTATGCTTCCTGTATTCTCCTATTTCCTCTTAGGATTTAGTAAAGAAAAAAACACTGGGAGTTCAGTCTGTGTCAGCTAGGCTAAGTGCAAATAAGGAGGGGTTTGGAGCCCAAGTGTTGAAGTGGAAATAATATACTGCAAGAGGTAGAATACAGATGGGTGTGGAAACCAAAGCCAGGAATCCACAATGGAAAGGTCAATCCTTGCTGCTCTGGGAGCCTAGTTTGTCTTTCTTCCCCTCTGGACATTAATCTTGAGGAACTAAAAATCCTAGAGGTTCTAAGTTTTGTTTTAATGAGGGAGACAGCTATTCCCAACAGGATATTATAACCAAATCCACTCTTTCATTGATATAGCAAGGATGTTCTGGGCACCTACTCCAGGCACAGCAGCATAGTATGTACCATTAAGGTGGCTGCAAGTCACCACAGAAAGTGCATTTGAATAATTCTCTGTGGCTGATTATGTGTGAAATGGTGAAGAGAAAAGGTGTCAATGCCTAAAGTGAGGAGCCGTCTGAATGGGTGAAAATGGCAGGGCAGGGCTTTCAGGATGAAGGTGGGGAAGCCGTAGCACAATGGGGACAGGCTGGATGGTGGGAATGAGCTGTCTGGAGGGAAGGAAGAAGACTGAAATGCTGGCTTTTCTGTTGGATTATAAATTCTATGAGGGCAGGCGCTGCTTTTGGCTCTTAATTATATACCCTCAGCTCCGAGCACCATGCCTATGACATTTCAATAATACACAAATGGCGATGGCTGATAGAAAAAGCAGGGGCTCAGGCTGAGGTGACATGTTGTGTAAGAGACCACAGAGGACCCTGACTATTAATCAGTCTGGACTTGATCCTCTGGTCAAAGTTTCCCAAGGAAAGCAGAGTCACAGAGGTATTAACCTGGCAATGGCGGCGCCGGGTTTCAGAGCAGAGAGTGGGGGGTCAGGGGTGTTGACTCTACTGGGTTAGATGTGTAGCCGTGAGGGCACCGACCAGAGAGGTGGCAGGGAGAACGGAAGGCGCGAATACCACAGGCTATGGGGAAGGACTGAACAGTGAAATCGAGGAGGCAAAAGTCCTCGAGCTTGGGTTCCTGGAAGACATCTTTTCTCATTCATGACTATTTCTTCTCTCCTAAATATCCATTCTTTTGGCTTCAAGTACCACTTACACTCGTATGGGTCGTATATCCAAGCCAATTTTCACATGAACTCTGGTCTCGTACAGAATTCTGGCCATCCCATTCCCCCATCAACATGCCCTCTAATATAACAGCATCTTGTCCTAAGCCAGTTCTCTTGTTGGAGCAGCTATTTCTCTTTAAAGAGAAGAGGGAGAGGGTGGTGGCAAGGATCAGTGCCGAGTCAGGCTGTTTGTGGAGGACAGCGTATTCGAGAGCCAACAAGAAGTGGCCATGATTTCCGAATTCTACCTCAAGTTCAATGGTATAAGTTTTAAGTAACTTGTGCTGCGTGATCTGTCTTTTCTAGATTACAGTAATCAGTGTAGAGGATAAAGGTAACTGACGAATGGTACACTGGACTAAGGATACAGCCAATGGGACAAGAGAATTTAGCGAAGATGGCCCCGAAATAGCCAACCATGGAGTCCAAGCCAGGAAGAATCCTGCTGGCCCGGAGAGCCAAGCACTGAGTGGGCTCGAAGTTAAGACAGGGAGGAAAAAAAATACATTCCATGTGTTTGGGGAAATCAGAGAAATTACAGATAATTTCTGATCTGTTTTGCATATAAAAAAACAGTAAAACTTACCTTTTTTATAATTCAGGTTCCACAGTACCACAATTCCCTAAGTTTTAAATTTATGAATAAGAGCAAAAAAGAGGCAAGTTAACAAAATAATTTAAAACTGATACCTGAAGAATCTGGTCTCCAGCAAGGAGTCTTCCATCTTTGGCGATGATCCCATCCCGATAGACTTCCTGGATAACAATGTTAATCAGTGGCGTTTCATTGCCGCCCACAATGCTAATTCCTAACTGAATATAAGGATTAGACCGGTGAATTTCAATCGTGGTGATTTCGCCTTCCGGTAAACTAACTGGCTGTTGTGTAGCTGCCAAGTTAAAAACGAGAGAGAGAAAAATAGAGGGAAAGAAAAATGTTTTATATTTTATCTTCAGGTAAGTAAGTTATCATTTATCATTAGTGATCACCTTATGTTAATAGATGATTAACAACAAAGCAATAACACCTGTGGGTTAAGATTACCAAAACACTTCCTCTTCTAAAGGTGATCAGTAAATAATCGACAAATAACTACTATGTATCAGATCACTAGGGACGACATGGCAATCTGATAAAGAAATATACGGACAATATCTTCTTGTCCTAACTGATCAGAGAAAGTTTGACCCATGAAACAACTATAAACAATGCAAGGCAGTACATACAAAAAAGACAAACTCTGTGGCATACAATCACCATGGTGGGTGACGAAGTAACCACACTAAGCTCTAAGAAGAGGAGGGTCTTGAGCTGAGCGGTAGGAGATGGAAAAAGGGTTACAGCCATGACCAGGAAAATTTGGATTTGGAGACAATTTGGTATTTTCATCAGAGAAAAAGCCTATTTAAAAGTAAGACACAGGGCCAACTCCCGAGATATGCCCAAGCTCTATGACTAGGGGCTTCCTGCCTATTTCCTGGTGGGCCGTGCAGACGGCTCAGTGGCTGCTTCCAGAGGACAGCAATAGTCAGAAGCACGACCTTGGAGTCAGACTTTGACCAATGACCCTCTGATTCAGTTTCCTCAACCATTAAAAAAAAATCCAGTATTGGTGCAAGCATTTAATAAGTTAATCTATGTAAAGTGCTTGGCATAGTGCCTGACGCAGAATAAGCACTTAGGCTGAGGTTATTATTTTTGTTGTTCTTGATGCTGTGGATTTCTTAGTCAAGAAGCAACAGGCTTCAAAACAAACAAAGCAGCAGCCTGTTAATGACCAGTGAACTGTGGACCGCCTCAGAAGAGGGACAGGGGGAAGGAGAAGCAGCCTCAGGCTAAGATGCACCTTCTCTTTCTAAACTGCAAACTTTTCCACTTGAACGCTTAAAGGGTGACTATGTGGTATGTGAAGCATACCTCAAAAAAATTATTTATTAAAGAGAGAAAAAAGAAAACATGTCGGGAAAGTAATAGGGAGTAGTGAGAACAAAGGAAATGTCTGATTTGAAAACAGAGATGAAAAGCAAAAGCAAGGTGAAGAGCACATACTGTCAGTGGCCGCATTCTCCTCGAAGGCGGGATTGTCCAGGCCAGGCTCCTCGGTCCACGCGGGAAGAGACACTGATGGCAAGCTGCGCTCAGCAGGTGCTGTGCCTGTCCCCGAACAGTCCGTTTCGAGGGATAAAGTACCTGGAAGATCTATTACAGTGGTTCCATTTTCATTCTCAATCTCTGTCTGAGCTTTACCCGTTTTCCTCCTTTCTAGTGCAAGTCTCCGATGAGAAGCTCCAGGACACCTAGAGAGAGAGCATCAGGTGGTTCCCGGATGATGTGAAAGGAAAAATGATTAATAGCTTGTGCCACAACAACAGAAAAGCCACGGCTCCAATGCAAAACTCACCCAGAGGTAATCCACAAGTAGTATGTAATTCTGATTTTAACCTCTGCTCAAACTAAGTTCCCACCACACTGCATAGCATATTTAAAACAAAGCGTTGGCACAAACAGTGGCTTGTGCATATCTCAAAGAATACCTGAATAAAAAACTGTATTCAGATATATACCAGTACCAGAAATATATCAGTACGGTTGACGACAACACTGCAAATATTATTCTGAAATTGATTACATAACCCCTTTTTCACAGGACGGCTTAACCACAGGAGTAGAAACAGCAGTCTTCTTCCGCAATGTGCGCCTGCAGCCCAACTTGACCTTGACTGACACTGTGCCTTTCCGCTCTCACAGCCAAGGATATACATTCAGTTATTAGTGAGCAGCAATACAACTGACGCTCTGCCACTTGGAAGAAAGCACAGCAAAGGCCCAAGAGGTTGCGGAAGGTAGGTGGTGGTCTTGCCTCTAGGACTGCAGACTTCATTCAATGACAATATTTTTTAAAATCTCAAATATCATTAAAAATCAAGTACAGGATTAAATTCATTGAAAACTGGAAGCTATCCCTTAACTGTAAAAGTAATAAATTTCCCCTCACAAACTAAAGATAAGTTGTGGGTTTCAAGTTCTTGAAAAAAAATCATTATGGAATTTCTTTATTCAGCTTTTTCTCATTCCTTGTTTTCTCATCACCTTGTTAAGAAAGGAGACAAATGATTTTCCTTCTGCGCTGTTGTACGGCACTCCAGGAAATGTTCCTGCGAGGACTGACAAGTATCTTAGAAAACTGTATCACTGAGAAAAAGGATTTTTGTCACGTCAGCAGAATTAATGAGAAATGCATTTTAAAACTATTTCATTCAATAAAAAAAATGGTGATAAAAACTGGATAAGAAAATCCTTGAGACTAAAAATATAGGTAAAGATTAAATTCCCCAAATGCGGATCACACACTGGTATCCACATGGGTAACAGCTATGCTTAGATGGGGAAACAGACTAGGAACAGGAAATGGGGAGGTAACACAAGCAGAAGGTGCACAGCTGGTTAACGGCCTAACTAACAACCACAAAATCCTACAAACTAAGTAACTATATAAAGCCCCTCTCAACTTATGCAAGAATAAATTTAAAACCGGAAACCTCAATTTGTTAGAGAGGTAAAGAAACAGGTATGTTTATATCCCAATGGGACAGCAAGTTGTTAAGAGGGACTTTATAAATAAAGGTATTTAATGTGATATCATGTAGAAATATGGAAGAACGTGCTCACCCAACACTCGAGGAAGGTTACAGAGGACCGCACAACACCCACCTTTAAACAGATGGGCCAGCTGCACACACAGAGACAGAACAACAAGCAGGGGGGGAACATGAGAGAAAGACTTTGAACTACACAGGGAGGCAAGAGTGTCAACAAAGAAAAAAATGGCCAGTAGTGCAAATGCCACGAAAGAGGCGAAAAGATAAGGACCAAAAAGCATGACTTTGACTTGGCAGTGAGAAGGCTCTAGAAACCTTAGCGAGAACACTTAGGGTGATGAGGACAGACACCCAGGCTATAGTACAAGCACTTCTGTTCACACACTCTGTGCCTTCTGTAAAAATTGCACATGAAAACTCACTGTGCTTGAAGGAAAATGAGGATTGGGACAGACCAGTCAAAACCTGGGCATCTAGGGAATGGCTGCCAATGGGTGGGCTTTCTCTCTGAAAATGTTCTTAAAATTAGATTGTGATGATGGTTACAGACAATATACTAAATACCACTGACTTTCACATCTTAAAAATAGGTGGATTTTATGGTAGGTGAAATACACCCCAAAAGAACTATTTTTTAAAAGACGATTAGGGAATGAGTAAACCAGAACAGGCTTGGAGAAGAAAAGCTCATGACCACAGACAGCTCAAAGCCATAGCTCCTCCAGTCTGTAAACACTTGGAACTGAAAGAGAAAGGAAGACTCATTTGTTGAGTGTCTAATCTGTGCCAGTCACTGTGGAAAGACCTCTATATACCACATTACACCGAATCCTCACAACCACTATGTTATCCCTCTTTTGCAGATGGGAAATTGACACTTAACTAAGGCAACATCACACAGCTATTAAGTTGCAGAGTCAAAATCCAAACAAACTCAGATCTGATGCCAAACATATCTGCTCTTTCCACTACATCATGCTAAATTCATTCTTTTTTTTTTTCCTTAAAGATTTATTTATTTGAGAGAGAGAGAGCGTGCACACAAAGAGAGCAGGGGATGGGGCAGACAGAGTGGGGAAGGGGCAGAGAGAGAGGGGGAGAGAGAAACTTTTGCAAACTTCTGTGCTAAGTGCAGAGCCCGATGTGGGGCTTGATCCCAGGACCCCAAGACCATGACCTGAGCCGAAACCAAGAGGTGAAAACCTAACTGACTAAGCGACCCAGATGCCCCTTTGCTAAATTCATTCTTACAGTGTTCTTTTTCTAGGGAAAAGTGAATTTGTTCCACAGAGTAGTGTCCAGAAGCACAACCAGAGAGTATAAGAATGAGTAAGTTCTTAGTGAAAATTAAAAAGCAAACAAATATCACAAACAACAAAGGGGTATAACTTGGATCCATGTCTGTTTCATGATTAAATTGAGTGCTTTGGGGGGAAAAAAAAGAACAGAAATAGGAAAATGCATGCAACATTTAATTAGATCAGAGTAGGCACGTGTTGACACAATGTGGGCGAGAAGGGAGGTCTGAGACAGTGGGCTGCCTCTTAAAAAAGACACTGTGACTTACCATGGGCTGAGGGCTATACTGCCCTGTGGAAGTATCTACATGCAGGTGTGTCTTTTAACTTTCTTAAATAAAACCAAAAGGCTCTTACAGGAAGCTGAGCCAACCTTTCCTTTCCTGCTGAAGGTTATGCTTCTATTCCCACTATTCTGGCTCTCTTTAGGAAAAAAAATTACACTGAACTAACCTGACTCAAGATATAGTAGCATCAGAAAGAAAAAAAGAAAAAAAAAAAGATATAGGAGCGTCACTTCCTGATATAACAATGAGTCACACCAGGAAACATGCAACACATTATATTGTTAATAGAACACAGTATATTGTTAGTGGTGGCGGCAGCGGCGGCAGCAGCAGCAGCAGAATGAAAATAAAATAATTTACAGTAAGTACCAGCACAATGCCCAGCTACTTAATGAAGCTCAAAGAACATGAGCATCTTAAAACCAAGAAAAATAATAAAAATTGTTATAAATTAAAATACTTAAGAATCAATTCAAGTCTATCAGCGAAAATGGTAGATTAATAAGGTCTGTGGAGCTAGAGTGTATTATGCTAAGCGAAATAAGTCAGTCAGAGAAAGATAAATACCGTATGATTTCACTCATTTAAGTGGGATTTAAGAAACAAAACAGATGTACATGGGGAAGGGGAAAAAAAGAGAAGGGGGCAAAACAAAGGAGACTTAACAGAGAACAAAGTGAGGGTTGATGGAGAGAGGTGAACAGGGGGATGGGTTGAAGGGGGACGGGGATTAGGACGGCACGTGTTGCATTGAGCGCTGGAGCATATATGTAAGTGATGAATGACTAAGTTGCACTCCTGAAACCACTATTACACTATATGTTAACTAATTAGAATTTAAATTAAAAAGATAAATAAGTGATGGGCATTAAAAGGGCACTGTGATAAGCGAAGGGTGTTCTACTGAAGTGCTGAATCACCATATTGTACCCCTGAAACTAAAATTACACTGTATGCTAACTAACTAATATAGAATTTCAATAAAAATGCACAAAAAAAGAAAAAAAAAAAGCTTGCCTGAAAAGCCTCTCTTCCATAAAGCAATAAGAACTCTGGCAAAAATCATCAGAACCAACTCGTTCCGAGCTCTGGAAATTAGTCAAAGCTCTGTAGCAATCTGCAGTGCATTAATTCAAAGAAAATGATGGAATCTCAGCAGGAACAGTATGTTCAGAGAGCTTATTCAAAATGTCTAGCATTCAGTACAAAATTAAGACACATGCAAAGAAAGAAGGAAGTATGGCCCATATATAGGAAAAAAAAATAGCAGAAACCATCCCTGTAGAAGCCTAGACACTGGCCTTAGCAATGACTTACACCAGGCATTACAAATATGGTCAAAGAACAGACAAAGTCCTTCTTAAAGAAGTAAAGGAAAACATAAGAATGATGTTTCACCAAATAAAAATGTCAATAAAGAAATAAAAGTTATAGTAAAGAACCAAATAGAGGGTGCCTGGGTGGCTCAGTGGGTTAAAGCCTCTGCCTTCGGCTCAGGTCATGATCTCAGGGTCCTGGGATTGAGGCCCGCATCAGGCTTTCTGCTCAGCAGGGAGCCGGCTTGCTCCTCTCTCTGCCTGCCTCTCTACCTACTTGTGATCTCTCTGTCAAATAAATAAATAAAATCTTAAAAAAAAAAAAAAAGAACCAAATAGAAATTCTGGAGTTTAAAAGTATAATAAAATGAATTCACAACAGATTTGAACATGCAGAAGAAAGAATCCATGAACTCAAAAATATGTCAATTGAGATTATCCAGTCCGAGGAACAGAAAGAAAACAATGAGGAAAAAAAAGGATAGACCCTCAAGAACCTCAGAGATACTATCAAGAGTATTAGTATATGCAGAATTGGGGTCCCACAAAAAGTCAGAGAGAAGAGGGCAGAAAGAATATTTGAAGACATAACCAAAATCTTGCTGAATTTGATGAATCTTGAAAGTAGCAAGAGAAAAATATATCACATACATCTGATCCTCAATAAGATTGACAACTGATTTCTCTTCAGAAACCACAGATGCGGGCACCTGGGTGGCTCAGTGGGTTAAAGTGTCTGCCTTTGGCTTAGGTCATGATCTCAGGGTCCTGGGTTCGAGGCCCACATGGGGCTCTCTGCTCAGCAGGGAGCCTGCTTCCCCCTCTTTCTCTGCCTGCCTCTCTGCCTACTTGTGATCTCTCTCTGTCAAATAAGTAAATAAAATCTTAAAAAAAAAAAAAGAAAGAAAGAAACCACAGATGCTACAAGGCTGTGGATAACACAGTGTCCTAAAACAAACACGTTCACCAAGAAGCCTATATCCAGAAAAACCATCCCTCAAAAACAGAAGAAATGACATTCCCAGATGAAGACTTTGTTGCTATCAGACCTACCCTACAAAAAAACCAAAAAAGGTAGTCTTTCAGGCTGCTATGGAAGGTACTTAGACAGTACCTCATATCACATGAAGAAATGAAGAGCACTGGTAAGGGTAACTACACAAACATAAAGGCATAAAAGTAGTTTTGGGGGCACCTGGGTGGCTCAGTCATTGAGTGGTTGCCTTCAGCTCAGGTTGTGATCTCAGGGTCTTGGATAGAGCCCTGCATGGGCTCCCTGCTCAGCGGGAAGCCTGCTTCTCCCTCTCCCACTCGCCCTGCTTTTGTTCCCTCTCTCACCATCTCTCTGTCAAATAAATAAATAAAATCTATTTAAAAAAAAAAAAAGAGTTTTGGTTCATAACTACTTTTTTGTCTTACCTGATTTAAAAGACAACTGCATAAAGAAATAATTTTAATTGTTTTGATTGTCATATAATGCATAAAGATGTAATTTGTATAACAGTAACAACACAAAAAAATGGGGGAAAAAAGAGTTATCTATGAGCTGTGTTTTTATACTCTAGTGAAATTAAGTTTCGCATTAATCTGAACTAGACTGTTCTAAATTAAGATGTTAATTATAATCCCCAGGGCAACCACTAAGAAAACAATTCAAAAAAATATATAGGAATGGAAATGAAAAAGGAATTAAAAAGGGAATACTAGAAAATACATATCAACACAAAAGAAGAAAGTAATGAAAGAACAAAGAAACAAAAATGACAGAATAGCAAAATGGCACACATAAATCATGCCTGATGAGTAATATAAATAAATATAATAAATTTATAAATATAAATAAATATAAAAATATATTTAAATATAAATAAATACTCCAATTAAAAGTTAGTGACTGACAGAATGGATTAAAAAAAAGATCCAACGATAAGTGTATCTACACGAGACATACTTCAGATTCAAAGACACATATAAGTCAAAATTAAAAGAAGAGAAAAAGGTATACCATGCAAAGAGTAACTTAAAGAATTGAGTAGGTATACTAATTTTAGACAAAACAAACTTTGAGACCAAAATTGTTTCTACTGACCAAGAACATTTTACAGCGATGAAAGGTTCAGTCTATCAAGAAGCTGTAACAATTATAAATGTAACCATGAAGAAAAAAAATGACAGAACTAAAGGAGAAACAGACAACTCAACAATAATAGTTCAGGACTTCGATACAACATTTGCAATGATGAATTGAATAACCAGACAAGAACAGGGAAAGAGAGACTTTAATAACACTACAAATCAACCGGACCCAATGGGACACCTATAGAACGCTCCACCCATCAAGAACACAAAACACATTCTACTTCAGTATACATGGAGCATTTTCCAGGGTAGACCATGTGCAGGGTCATAAAAAAAGCTTCAATTAAATTTAAAGGACTGAATTACACACAGCATGTTCTCTAATCACAATTAATTAAAAATGGATCAAAGACTACAAAAGTTTTAGAAGAAAACAGGTGTAAATCTTTGTGACCTTGGATTAAGCAGTGATTTCTTGGGCATGAGATCAAAAGCATAAGCAAACAAAGACAACACAGAGAAACTGGACTTCATAAGATTAAACCCATCTGTCCTTCAAGGGCATAGGAAAAGTGAAAGGACAATCAACAGAACAAAAGAAAACATTTGCAAGTGATATATTTAATAAGGCTCTAGTATCCAGAATATATACAGGACGCTTACAATTTACAAAAAACAAACAACCCACTATAAAAATTGACTACTGATGCTGAACATTTATTTATATGTTTATTGGCCATTTTAATAATCTTGTTTGGAGAAATATCTACTCAAATTCTGTGCCCATTTAAAATTGTGAATTACTGGCCTCTTTGTTGAGTTGTAAAAATTCTTTATATATTCTGGATACTCATACTTTCATACGCTCATATGATTTGCAAATATATATCTGCTTTTTACATTATACATAAGAAAAGAATGCTGCAAACACAAACCCGAGCCAAAGGCAGATGTTTAGCCAACTGAGCCACCCAGGTTCCCCTGAAATTCTATAAATTTTAATAAAACGTATCAGTTTCTATCAAATGAGTGAGACTGTTTGCAGAGATGCTACAGTCAGAATAATCATATTCTGTGGCTCATGGTATCACGTAGTTGCTTGTGTTGGTTTTAAAACATGGCTGCAAATGTCTGACTTCCTCCCATCACGAAGTGAAGCCCAGATCCCCTCTCCCACTGAAACTAAGTGGACGGCTTCAAACAGAGTGACAGCATAAGGGATGCTGTGTGACTTCAAGGCTAGTTCACACAAAGTCATGCAGCTTTTGCCTTATTCACTGGAACACTCAATGTCACGTAAAAACTTTAAGTACCCTGAGGCTGCCATGCCGGAAAGGCCACCTGTAGGCTGTCCCAGCTGAGCCAGGACCTCTGGTTATCTCCATCGGGGTGCCGGACATGTGAATGAAGAAGCCATCTTGGAAGTAGATTCTCTAGCTCCAAATGTTTTAGTCCTTGGCTTTCAGTTCTTCCCCGCTGTGGCTCAGATACCACATAACAGGGACAAGTTATCCCTGCTGTGCCCTGTCTGAATTCTTGACTCACAGAATCCATAGGCAAAATCAAATGCTTATTTTATGTCACTATATCTGGGGTGGTGAGTTTCTCAGCCACCGATAGCCAGAACGTAGATTAACCATTTAAATGAAGAGATGTAGCTGACCGTCCGTTTGGGGCAAAGGGATTCAAACACGAGTAAAGACAATTTACAACCCAGCAATAGATTCTAATTCGCTCTCAGCTTGCAGAGACTATTTAACATCAACATTTTTAACTGAGAAACTAGAGAAAGGTCGGGCTGTTTTACCCATGTCTATTCCAATGGGATATTAAAATTATACTTTATAATCTGCCTTTTTATTTTTCATAGTCAATAATCAGTCTTAGCTGTTTATATCAAG
Organism: Spilogale gracilis; assembly: GCA_004023965.1. Lineage (NCBI taxonomy): Eukaryota > Metazoa > Chordata > Mammalia > Carnivora > Mephitidae > Spilogale > Spilogale gracilis. The sequence goes on along the minus strand of PITA01002844.1, from coordinate 64,340 downwards.
CAAGTCACTCACCTTTTCAAATCATTCACCTTTTTCAATGTAGCATTCACCATGCAAGCCTAAGATGCTTTGAAAATGACTAAACAAGTAGCTCAAATATTAACAAGCTTACTTGGAAATTGGAACTGGACACGAATGCTTAGCCTTTATCAACCTACACATGGAAGAAAGGACAGTTTGCTGCTCCCAAGTTTTTACATCAACAACATATAAACTGCTTGATCTAAAATATTAATAATACTTCAATTACATATTAAGTTCCTGTAGTCCAACTGAGAGAAATAAGGCAAGCCTAAGATACTCCCCAGCCTCAGTCAGTTGACCCCACCCAGCACACTACATTCAAAAGTCTGCGCTGATCTGCACAAGGTCTCTGCTGTCATGCTCAGATCCTACACCTGCTGGTGACTGAGGACAAATGGAAACCTAAGGCCACGTGCACTTTCACAAGTCTCTGTATCTACCCTACACTTTTTCTTAGCTCTTACTAGACAATACAGCTTAGATTTAAACAATTTTTCTATAAATCTTCATGTTTCTGACACTGTAATAACATCTTGTTCTTTCTCATTTATCTTAGTTATTTCTAATGAGTACCCTTGTTTTATAACACTGATATTTAGGAACAGAAGGACCACATATACTGATGTCTATAGGAAACTTACTACCACACGGTAGCAGGGAACATGATATGACCTGTGGTCAAGTCAATATTAGAATGGTAAATAAGAGTAATTAGAAATGTAGGCCTAACTATACCATTAACTAGCTCTAAATCTTTGTGATTCACTTTCCTGATTTGTAAAGTGAGGGGATGAGATTAATCTCCATCTGTTCTATGATACCCCAAATACTGTACTGTGAATTTTTCACGGCAATCCCAGCCTTCTACTGTACAAGTGGCTGAACTCTGAAACCTAGAAATCAATACATTTATTTCTGTCATATTAGGTGATTCTTCATACCTAAGAGATATATTTTAACCCTTCCTACAAGTATAAATAATTCTAAAACTCAAGTCTTTCACCAAAGTCAAATGATAAAATTCACTAATTAGATCAATAAATTAATCTTTTAAAAAGCTTTATTAGAACAAAAATCCCCATTGAATGCTTTAAATTTTCTAACCTCTAGTTCTTATTCAGTCTAGTCTTTGAAGATCCTAGTCTTTATAAGATCCTAGCAAATAAAATCATGCATCCTCATTTCCATGTTGCAACCAAATTGCTGTTTGTACCGTCTGTATAATACCCCGTGGAGCTGATATACTATATGGTAGTTTTAACCCTTCCCTACTGTTAATTAGGTCGACTCCGATTTATTCAACTATGCAGAATGCTGCAGTGAATACATCATTATACATAATTTTTCCTTCTTTTGGGTTATTTCCTTAGGATGATAAGCTACATAAAAGGATAGTCACATTCGCCATTTTGAAACGAACTGCCAAACTGCCTTGGAAAAAAGTCTATCACTACTCCCTACTGCCCATATGAATGTAATAGCTTCATATTACACCAGCAAAAATATTAATAGATACTTCTTCCCTATAGTTTTTGTGTCTATGTTTTTGGTAAATTATCATGTAAAATGCTGTTCTACACAACTTACTTATTGTCCCTCTTGTTATTTGATTTATCCATTTACTTACTGATGCCTTGGTACACTTCATGAAGATTTTTTATTTTTTATTTTTTTATTTTTTCAGTGTTCCAAGATTCATTGTTTATGCCTCACACCCAGTGCTCCACTTCATGAAGTTTGTTTGATCAACCTTTTTATAAAACCTAGACTTTTCTTCTCTTTCCTCCGTATTTTGTGCTTACCTGTTTTTAAGATGTGCCTCCAGATCACAGCGTTGCATGACATCTTGGCACACTGAAGAAAATGGACATAGCACTAATAATTTGTCCAGAAGCTTATGAACTAGAATACTGGACTTCTTACACAGCTTAAAGTGGAGTCTTTTCCGGTCCAACGGACAAAAATCCTTCTCCTGTAAGAAGTTTCTGAGGCACTTGCAGCAGAACGTGTGTCCACAGGGGGTGTCTAGGGGCTGCAACAGAGGCTGAAGGCAAATATGGCAGACCAGGTCGTCATCTACTTCATTCTGGTAATTGTATAAATGGTTCTCTCTTGTCCAGTGCTGCTGGCCACATTCAAAACACAGAGGATTGAAGGAGGAGGAGGAAGTCTGCTCCACAGATGCCATCTCATCACTTGCTGTTCCCATTTTGAATCAACCAAAGCAGTTTCTGTATCTTCATATGTTAGACTTCCACTTCACGTATGGTTTCCCTTAACGGACAGTGATGTATTGGACTAAAATCAAGGTTTTTCTAGATAAACAAAACAAAGCAAAAATGTAATTAATATCAATCAAAAGGGGCTAAAAGTCATCAGTATAATATTACTAGCTTCTTTTTTTAGATAAAAAATAAAATAAAATTTAGATTGGGTGATAAATTAGTCAGGAAAACCTAACAAATTAACTAATTTGCTAGCTGGCTAAGCTACTTGGCTATGTTGCCAAGTTCTTGGGGAAAAAAGATTGTGATTAAAAGCAAAGATGCCACGAATGGTGTGATATAAGAATCAATCTGTTTTACAGACTGAACTCCTCCAATACTTCGCTGCCCAATGGTAGTTTTTAAAGCCAATTAATCTACATAGCATGCTAATAATGCAAATTGAGCTATATTATGCAATACCTTTGTATCTGTCATCCCAGTCATGGTTCTTTGCTTCTGATTTTATGCATTTACATTGCTATACCAGAGACTGTGTCTTTGAAATGTTGTCTCAAGGATAATTCAGTGTCTATTTAAAAAATGACCTTCGCCCTGTACTATTTTAGATAAAAGGGGTTTCAAAGTATGTATAATTCAAATATTCTCTATATAGCACAAATTATAGAAAGATAAACTACAAAGCATATATAAATAACATCTGTGCAAACTCCAAAGAGTTTGCAATACTATTTTACGGCATTAAGGAAAAAAGCCCTCTGTGATTCAATTAAATCGGTACGATGTGTTATAAATTACAATTCTACCTCATACTGCTCCGCACTCTGATCTGTTCTTGCTTACTCAAAACCAATTTGTGTGTGCGTGTGTGTCTGTCTCCTGTCTAACTACAGAAGACTCTCAAAGCAGCCTCTCCAGTTCCGTGCAAGGCTAGCCAGGAATGCTCCCCTCAAGCTCCCCAGCAGCAACAGGGTTAAAAATCAACTCCAGAGGCAGCAGCTGTCTATATTCACTCTTCTGTAAATATTTACAGTCTCTAGTATGGTGATACACTGAGCAAGGATACAGGAGAGGTAGACAGAGGACAGTTAAGAAAACCCATTATTTCAAAGTCAGTGTATGCGAAGAAAGCCATGCGCAGGAGGCTGTTCTGTGACTATAGAGAAAGATGAGGGGAACTGGCATCTAGCTCAAGTTTGGCTCTGAAAGGGGAAAAACATGCACCGCTGAGCTGTGACAGGGTGTGTCGGCCAGACGGAACCAGACAAGGGCCCCGGAGCACCGGCACACTTTGCAGCAGGTCAAAATATCTGGGGCACAACGTATTCAGGGCACGGGAGTCATCAAACCTGGGTCTCCCTGCCACAACAATGGAAAGGGTAGGACAGCAAGTCATGCTCCCAACATCTGTTTCAATGAGAAAATTCTCCTCCCATCACACATATTTATTATTTTATTTATTCAGAGTATTTATTAGAAAAGCAGTATTAACACTTTAACACACTTAACAAAACGTGCCCTGAACCATGAGCAGGTGGGCCAGGATTCTATGGGATGGCTGACCTTCGATAAACCGTTTTTAAAAACAACTTAATAAAATAACAACAGTAGCAGCCTGTGATCTAAACTCCAATCAGTACCAACATTAAGGAGCAAATGTAACTCACAAGGCTTGTTCTTTACCCTCTGGGCATCATAACTTTTTAAACCTAAGTGCAAGGCCTGTGAGATTAAGGAGAGAAACAGCATTTATCCCAGACAGATGGGCTAGGTATTTTAATACCGAATGCCTACAGACTCTTATTCTCTACTCAATTAGCAAGAAAACTCACATAGCCTTTGCTCTTCTTTGTGTGATAGTGTTTATTCTAATTTTTTTCCTCAAGAAAATATACTGCAATTCTAGCCTCCCACATAATGACTAAGAAAGCACTTCTCTTGACTATTATGTTTTAGCTAGTTTTTAAATCTCTAAATAACTTTTAGTTCTTTATTTTCATTTTATCGCAAAATCTTTTCATGATGAAAAATAACATGTTCCCATTTAAAATAACAAATAACTGCATTATCTTCCACCCCCGAGATACCTCGGCTACCATGACACAAACATTAAGTGAAAGGTCACGTGCAGCTCCCGAGCATGCGCACCTACGTACGTACTGACCGAAGAGCCGCCAGGCTGTGTAACGTCAGCACGGAAGAGCCCAAACTCTGGAGTCAGTCTGGGACGGTTCGAATCCTAGCCCGGCCACTTACTAGCTCTGTGACCTGACTACATGTCTCTGTTTCCTCCTCATATGTAAAATGGGGGTGATCACAGTGCCTATTTCAAAGGGTTGGTATAAAGAAGAAATGAACATATAAAATAATAAATGAGTGTATAAAATAGTGGCTAGGACATAATAGGAGCTGTGTAAGTATTAGCTATTATTACCATTATTAAAGATAAACAGAAGTTCAGACAGATGTTATGATTTGTAAAAAGCCAAACAACTTATAATTATTTGGTAAGATAAGGAAGATAAATCTAGTTCTTTCCTGCTTCAAAATAACCCAACAGTAAATGAAGTAATCATAAGAAAGAGGAGAGGTATTTCATGAAAGCCTTAGTTGTATGAATTTTGTTAAGGACCAAAGGCAGCCGGATCCTGTTTTTCTAACCCCTAATCCCATCCCTCTACTCCCAACCCAGACAGATGGATTTCATTCCTTCTTAGTGTGCAAGTCTAACTGCAACACCTAATATTCCTTCTCAAGCTAAACTGTGAGCTCCTTAAGAGCTGGGCCTCCCACAGAAGAGCCCCTCAGTAAATGCTGCATGACCACACAGGTGACAACTGACTTGTGTACACTTACTACATTTAGGCGGCCACAAGGACAGCTATGTTTATAGGAGGATATGCCCATGTTATATATAATTTTGATTTCAGACATTCTATGAGCACATTCTGAAATATTAAAATACAAGTTAAATAAGTCTTAAATCTTTTTCATAATATAAGGCTAAAACATTGTATAATACGTATCTTCACAAACTACGCTCTCTGTTTAGCTAATATTCCAGGAACAGTAGAGAGAGAAGTTATTAAGCTGGCTGAGAATATTATAATGCATTTTATTTTATTTTATTAGGATTTATTCACTTGAGAGAGAGAGAAAGAGAGCAAGCTAGCAAGCAAGCTAGCACAGCAGGGGGAGAGGGAAGGGCAGACTTCCTGCTGAGCAGGGAGCCCACTGCTGGGCGGGATTCCAGGATCCAGAGATCATGATCACAGCCAAAGGCAGATGCTTAATCATCTAAGCCACCCAGGTGCCTCTTACAATGCATTTTAAGTAATATCTTGAAAAATAGCCAGTACAATGAAAAGGGAGTAAGAAGACATTGTTTCCTACCTAACTCTAGTTACGCATAACAGGCTTGCTCTTCCTGGTTTATGAGATGAGAATACCATAGAGTGTATCATAGAGACTCTCAGGAAGAACTATGGTTTTTCATAGTTAATTTGCAAACTCCAAAACTATATATTATTCAGATCATTTCTCTTGAGGTTTTCTTTTCTTTCTTTTTTTTTTTTTTTTTAAGATTTATTTATCTGAGAGTGAGCATGCATGAGAGAGCAGGGTGAAGGGCAGAGGGAGAGGGAGAGAGAGAATCTTAAGCAGACTCCCTGCTAAGTGCAGAGCCTGACTAGGGGCTCAATCTCTCCACCTTGAGATCATGACCTGAGCCAAAATCAAGTAGGTTGCTTAACCAATGGTGCCGCCCATGCACCTCTCTTCAGGTTATTTTTAATTCAGATAGAGTCCTCATGGTCCCTAACCTTGGAGATCCAGCCCAGAAAAAAGGCCATGAGCTAAAGATCCCCACCAAAGTATGCTTAGATGGGAAACCCCTAGGGTTCCTTTGACTCATCAACCACCAGAATGTCAGGCTACTCTCTCCTCATCCATCAGCCTCCGTCCTACTCTTGGGTACATCCCCCTTCCCTTCATTTCAACAATGACTACATTTGCCTTCTTGCTTATCTGTCTTTTCAGCTCTTTGAGGGTAAAGATATGCCCCATTCGTGGCACACATTATGCACTAAAATTTTTTTTGTTCTCAGGCTCATACCTGAGCCTGAAATGTTAAGAGTGCTGAAATATAAAATATCACTATATAAACATTATAGGGAAAACCTTGTGATTTATGACACTGCAAAGCAGTCGATATATCGGACCCTGCTCTATGATTACAAGAATAAAATGTAACGTCTTTTAGTCTTTAAAAGTCTCAGAATTTTAAAGTAATTTTTTTAACTTGCTATCAATACAAGAAAACTCTTACTGTATATGTTACACATCAGCTTTCACAGTGCCTTTGTATAAAACAATGGGTGTCAAACTTTTACATCTAAGATTCCTTTTATCCACTCTGGACAACTCTGAGTTCCTTACAAAACTAGCATGCTACTACCATACAATTCAGCTACTGCACTCCTGGGTATTTATTCCAGAGACGTGGATACCACACATAAATCTACAGCTTTACTTGCCATGGCCCCACACTAGAAATAACCCAGACAACCTTCGACGGTGAGTGGGTAAACAAGCCACAGTACATGTGCACCACACAATAGTACTCAGCAATAAAAAAGAATGAATGCTTATTGCTGCACACGACCTGGATGAATCTCCAGAGAATTATGCTGAGTGAAAAAAGCCAATCCTAAAAGGCTGCATACTAAACTATTCCCTTTAGAGAACATGCCTGAAATGACAATGGAATTGTTTAAATATTCATTTATTAATAAGACAATAAACCCATTACATGCCAGGATTTGTATGAAAAATAGCATTTTTTACTCCAAAATAAACAGCAGAGTGAGAAGAGAGGACATTGTTTTACTGCAAACCTGGAGCCTCAAATCTGTATGTTTTCAATCTGTTGTGAGACCACATGTATCCTCTGGAAGCTCCATCGGGTGCTCATGAGAGAATGAGAGTGAGAAAGGCAGATAACATCCTAGCATTACGGGAAAACAGTGTTGACCTGGTGGGCCCAACAGAAGAGAATAAGGGACCCTGGGCCACACTTTGAGAACAACTGGTAGAGCACTGAAGGGTTTCGATATCCTTTTTTTCACAAGAAGTACCAGTCAATAACTAACACTACTGTTAAAAAAGACAAAAACTGAAAAAGGTAAGATGCTGAGATGAACCTGCACTGGAGTCTGCCTTTCCCGGAATAAAGTTCTCTCCACGGAGTCTTTTCCTACTGCAAGAAGCACGTCTGGGTATTTAGCTGTATAAAAATACTTAGCATGCAGGATGATGGTCTTAAATAGATTCTATTCTTTTTTTTCTTTTTAAGATTTTATTTATTTATTTGACACAGAGAGAGAGAGAGAGAGAGCACAAGCATAGGGAGCGGAAGAGGGAGAAGCAGGCAGCTCCATGCGGGGCTCAATCCCAGGACCCTGGGATCATAACCTGAGCCAAAAGCAGATGCTTAACCTACTGAGCCACCCAGGCACCCCAAATAAATTCTATTCTTAACCAAAACTTCCTTTTGCATGTCACTAAGAAAACTACCAAAGAGCAATTTTCAACAACTCCACACATACAATTCTCTCACTTTTCTGCATAAAACTGTAATTCAGCACAGTTAACTATTTGTCTATCCCTTCTTATGTTGTTTGAAAAACCATTTGAAATTCTTAAGATGCTACTTGTAATAACATGTACTCTATTTAATAATCTAGAAAATTAGTAAGCTAAGCAAAGAGTGCTAGAAGCTATGAAACTTAGGCTCTAAGCTCTATGCCAGCTGGGTAACTAGGTCACTATGCAATTAATTCTTTCATTCACCAAATGTTTAGCCAATGTCTACTATGTGCTAGTATATCATACATACTCTGATGCCTTGGCTTCCTGTGCATCAACTATCAGTTTTGCTTAAACAGTAATTGATCTGTCTCTCTCTCTCTCTCATACACACAGAGTTAAATGTAGCTCTAAAATTCTTATGATTCTGTCTTTTTATATATAATAAAATGCTCAGTGATATGTCATATTTACCTGTCAGTCTCAAAATTTGTTATTGTTTTTGATAACTTCAAGATCTTATATATTCTGGGGTGCCTGGGTGGCTCAGTCATTAAGCGTCAACCTCTGGCTCAGGTCATGATCCTGCAGTCTCACAATTAAACCCCCCATCGGGCTCCCTGCTCGGCGGGAAGCCTGCTTCTCCCCCTCTCAGTCCCCCTGCTTGTGTTCCCTCTCTATCTGTGTTTCTGTCAAATAAATAAAAAAATAGAATCTTGAAGGAAGAAAAAAAAAGATCTTAACTATTTTACAAGGTGGAGGTTAAATTGTGGTGCGCACAGAAATAACAATCTGAAATGTCCTTCTACCTTTAAGTCTTCTAATTTTGAACCACTAAGCTATGATGAAAAACTTTTTTAAATGCAAAAGGATAAAGTCCAAAACCAAATTGCATTCGCTTCCCATGTCTGATAGGTTCAGATAGTGACCCTAAAGCAGTATTTAAAAAAAATCATACTGTATTTTGTTACCTTAGAGTAATTTAAAAATAGAATTGATAGAAAACTATTTCGAAAAAGAAACATACCATATGGAATGCTAAACATGTTTAGACAGCTAAGTATCCACACAAACCTCTGCCAATAATCAAAGACCCCTGTGGGAAGAACTTTATTCCAGGAAAGAGGCTCCAGCAGCACATGGGCTCTTACCAACAGCGCGCCTCACCCGCCAGCTTAGTTGCGGCAATTTCTAATATCTGAGAGAGTGTCAGAAATTCTTAAGTGTTGCATATACCTAAAAGATGCAGGGTGGGTGGTGAGAGGGAACTGCAGTTTTCATTGGTTTCGTTTTATTGCAGATGTTTACTTGCGGGCTATCATTTATATGCTTCTTTTACATTCAAAGGCAAGGGTTCTCATCCTAATAAATTAAATCATCTGTTTTCTTCTAAAGGACGAAAACTTTAACTTCTTGCACAGTATACAGAAAACATTTAGGTTTCCAAGTGATACGTTCTTAAGGTTTTTTCAAAAATCTCTAATTTCAATGACTGTGGATCACAATTCCTCCATTAACTCTCAAGTACCCATGGGAGTGAAAAGCATCAAAAGAGCCCCTAGAGTTAGAGTTCATAGAGTTTGAGACCTCGGTTCAAAATGTGGCCCTGCCCCTCACTCACTAGCCATGTGACATCATGATGTGCACAGCGCTTAAATGTCTATAAATCTCAATTTCTTTGTGTGTAAAGTAACAATGGTTTCTTGCCTACACACAGGATTACTGTGAAGCTAAGAACGTTACACACATGGAAAGAAAGAGCACGCAGGGAAGGCAGTCCTGGGAGAGGGGCAGCTTTTTAAGTGAGGTGATCGGGGAAAAGCTCACTATCAAGGGACACTTCAGTTAAAACCAAAAGGAAGTAACTAGAAAGCCACACAGGTACCTGTTATAGAAATGTTCGTTCCAGACAAGTGCAATAAGAAGTATAAAGGCCCGGAGGAGGGAATGTGCCTGGCGTGTTCACTGAACAGTGAAGAGGCCGGTGTGGAAGAAATGAACAAAGCAGAGAGAGGAAAACAGGTCAGAGCGGTAACTGGGTCTAACTAAATCTCGCAGGGCTTACAGAACTTCGGCTTTTATTCTGAGTAAGTACCTTAACAGGATCACCGTGGCTGTTGTGCTGAGAACACAGTGAAGGGGTCAAAGGAATAAGCAATTAGGAGCCTACTGAAATAGTCTAAGCAGGAGAGGACAGTTGAAAGAACCAGATGGACATGGCTGAGCTCCTGAGAGGAGACTCAGTTCTGGATGTATTTTGAAGACAGACTAATATGATCTGCTCATGAATAAAATGTGTGTATGGGCTGATGGTGGGCAGGGGGAGAGTCATAGATGATCCCAAGGTTTTGGTCTAAACTGGAAAAATAGAATTAACATAACTGAGATGCAAAAGTGTATCAGAGAGTAGGGTAAATGGCTCTGCTCAAGCTTGGACATCTTAAGAATGAAATGACTATCAGGTCTCCAAGTAGAGACCCTGAGAAGGCAGCCAAATATCTAAGCCCAGTTCAAGGGAGAGGACTGAGCTGGTCATATAAATTTAGGAAGCATTAGTGTGTGGAAAGGAAAAGTGTACAGACAGGAAAAGATCATCAAAGGAGAGTGGATGAGTATAAGAGGAAGAGAGGCCACGGGACTGAGCTTTGAGACAGTCCAACATTATAAAAAGTCTGTGAGATAAGGGACCAAGCTGAGACCGAGCTGGACACTATGGTAGGAAGAAAATGAGGAGAATACAGTGTGCACAGACCAAATAAAGTGCTTTAAGGAAGAGGGAAGAACTGACTGTGTTAAATCCTGTAGGCAAGTAAAATAAGATTAAGACTGAGAAATAAGCCTTGGATTTAGCAACATGGAATTCATCAGTGACCTTGATGCAGAGTTGCGGTGGAATGAGAGCAAAAGCTTCCTGGAAAGAGTTCAAGAGAGAATTGGAAGAGAGGAATTAGAGCACAGACAATTCTTTTGAGAAATTATGCCATATGGAAAAGGGGGATATCCTGAATTCTGGAAGGAACTGAGACTATCAGAGGTCATGGCACCCCCACCCCCTACTTTAACAAAACAACACTTTTCACCTCCACATGTTCAAGTTCATTGTTTTATTTATACACGTCCTTAATTCCTTTCCTCTTGCAACAGATCTCGCCATTCCCCAGATGAAGGTGAATTCCCTACCCCCGGCTCCTCCCACGCCTGACATGGGCTCAGGGTCCCATATCCTTTGGCAACCTGTCATGTTTCTTATCTTTCTTCAACCTCTCTTTTTCCTCCACATAAAGTTCATAGCAGCTTTAAAAATGAAAACAAAAGATTTGTCTATAATTAATTGCCCTTTTCCCACCTTCGTTTCACTTCCAGGATTTCTGAAATGTAAGACCATCAAGTGCTGTCGTCGATTCTTTACCCAACGGGCTTCCATCTCCATCAGCCCAAGACTGGTTTTGTTGTGGCGTAGGTGTCTAACTGCCACATCTCACTGTCACTTCTCAGTTCCAGCCCCTGCTTTACTTCCCTGCCATTCACTAACTGCCTTCTGAAATGGTGAACAAAATTTTGAGTCCTACCGGCAATGTGTAAGCATGCTACCTTCTCCCAAATTGTTCTAATCCTGGTTAATTTTATTCTTTTTAATATTTATAGATCTGACCATTGAAAATACAAGTGTAATATCTAATTTTTCCTTTAGTTTGCATCTCTTTGACTCTAACTTTCTATGATTATTATGCTTATTTCTCTTGTGAGCACCTCTACATCCCTGGGCCCATTTTTTTTATTGAATTACAATGTTTTTCTTGACATGAGCTTAACATATTAAGTATAAAAGCTCTTTATCAGAGTATGATTTTCCTCCACGCATCCTGTGTGCCCGTGTCCACTGGCATAAAGAAGTCATCCATTTTCATGTAACTGAATACATTCATTTGCCCCTTTAAAACTTCTTCTACTGCACCAGTCCTCCATAACGAGGTGATAAAGATGTGCCTCTATTTTCTTTATTTGTAGAGTTTTTAATAAAAAGTTATCACACTGCTCTGGTGAGTATGTAAAATGAGAACAGATCTACCTTTATTTTTCTCCCAATAGTTATTAGATAATTGCCCCAGCTCCCATATATCTGACTCACATTTATCTTCAAAAACCATGTCATTATTTCCCTTTAAATGATCCTATTACAGCACTTCCTAATGGCACTTCTAGACTCCCTGCACCCTGTAACCAGAACCAGAGAATCCTGTTTTCTTTCTCACTCTCTGCCTCATTTTCCACACCCAGTCACCAAGTCTACCCTCCATCCCTCCATACCCACCCAAATTAGACTGTAGTTATTTGCCGCATCTGGCCTTTCAGCCACCACTCACAAGGGTTTTCAGGTATGGTCCTCCTCTCCCAGCTACCCTTTACAACACTATCATCCCCAGAACAGTGATATTATTTCTTCACATTTTTCTGCAGCTCCCATTCCTTCTATAGAAGGAAAGCCAAGTTCTTCAACCTGGCACTTAAACCTTCCAGATCTGGCTCCTCTAGTTTCATTTCCTGACACAATTCTACACATTCCACCCTTCAGCTATGCCAGACTACTTACAACTTTCTGAAGCTGGTCCCTCTGCTTGGAATGTCCTCTCCTACCTTGCTGACCTGCAGATCCCCTGTCCATTTAATGGTCAGCTCAAGGGAACCCTCTGCTACAAAGCTGTTTCTCATCCTCCCAAACAAAACCACTCATTCTGTCCCTTGAGCCACCATTTTATTATTTTTTCCTTATGCCCTTCATGGTTGTAGTGGGCACTCACTTGCTTAGATGGGTCTTTCCTACTGGGCATCCCTTAAAAGCCAGGTAGCATGTCTTACATTATTCCTAGGCCCAGCATCCTGTAGCATGCCCAACACAGCATGTGGTTAGTAACAATCTCAAGATTGAAGAGAAAATGAACAAATGTGCCCTCCGCTTTCACTTGCCTCGCCAAATCTGGATGCTAGCTCTAGAATCTGCCTCTGTTCTAAATCAGGTTCCTGTTACTTGATTACCTCTTGTTTCTCGTTTTGCCTCTCCATCACAAAAGGTGATTTCATGACAAGCAACCATGATTCTATCATTTTCTCTCCCGGCGGGGCGGGGAGGTGGTGGCGGCAAAAATCTGCTAATGGAAAGGCCAGGTATCTTAACAGGATATGTCTGACTCTTACTCCCACCTCTAAGGCTCCAAGCCCTGTGTTCTAGCCAGATGCTGCTTCAAACCAACCCTGAACATAGACCTCATACCACTCTGTTTCTAGGGACAGCTGGTTTGTCACTCTTCTCTGATAATATCTTCTTGGGTCTTTCCTTCCTTTTTCTCCCTTACTTCCCCCTCTTCTCACCTACGCTGTCCCTCTGCATCCCCAACATCACACTCCTATTTCTCTTGCTACCAATTTCCTAGGCTTTTTCCCTGTTACATACTTATCTTCTTAAATAGAAAATATTAAAAATTTTTGTCTAAAGATTGATTATTATATATATTTATGATTCTTTCACATAAAGCATTACAATTGAGTCAATTTGTTAGTTTTTCTGCCACCTCCCTAATGTTTGTCACCCGTTTCTTCCTCACACACAGATACAACATACACACACACACACACACACACACACACACACACACACACGTGTACTTTGTTGCTGCTAATCTGCTCTAGGCTGGGCATTCACATATCCAAACTTATTAGGAACTTGGAGCCAGCAGCCAAGCTTGGTGAGGCTTAGAAAAAAAAAATCACAAGCTATGTGGCTTCTGTGAAGAAAAATGGACAGAAATCATTATGGCGTTCGCCGGTCTTTTTCATGTCTGGTATTTCACCATTCACCATTCTTCCTAAAGAATGAACTCTAAATGAGAGTCCTCAATAGAGTAAAAAGTAGTAAGACTGGTTAGGGATTCTAGCCAATCTCAAGACTGACCCAGCACAGTTACATTACCAGAGGGGCATTATAGCTTTGCTAATGTAAAAACTCAACTTGATTTGTTTACTCAAGAATGGTTGGTTCCCCCTCTCCCTCTGCTCCTCCCGCTTGTGCTTGCCCTCTCTGATAAAATCTTTAAAGAAAGAAAAAAAAGAAGAAGAACAGGGGTTGGTTCCATTGAACTAAATTACTTTATCCAAATGTGTAAGTGGGCCATTCATAAACCAAAATGTCATCTTAAGGTATCACGTGAAATGTAACTGCCAAAGAGATCAGGTGTAAGGGAGTAGAGTGTGGTGAACCTCTCACTCTGGATTTTATATCTATGTACATACATCCTTTCTGGAATCTATCTTTCTATCTATTTATCTATCTCTCTCTATATCTCCATCCATCCCCTTGATGGCGTTCACCACAATGCAATCACAATGCAGCTCCTCAGCTTACCTTCATTTTACACTTTACAAATTTACAGGTTTTACTTATAAATTTTACCTATGATGGGTGCCCGTGTGGCATAGTTGGTTAAGTGTTAGAATCTTAGTTTCAGCTCAGGTTGTGATTTCAGGGTCCTGAGATGGGGAGCATGAGTGGGGCTCCAAGTTCGGCAGGGAGTCCTCTTGAGACGATCTCTCCCTCTCCCTCCACCCTTCCCCCACTCGCACTCATCAGCGTGCTCTTTAATAAATATATCTTTTAAAAAAATTTACCTATGAGATTTAGCATTTTCAGATACAATCTAGGGAGAGGAATTATGGGAAAATGAAAAACAAATCATACTGTAGACTAGGGTTACTTCTGAAACATTTTTTGTAGAATATCTATTCTTAAGTATGGGATGCAGAGTCTTGTTCAATTTCTCAAAGACTGATAGTTTTTGAACGTGTTCTTAAATATTGTGATGTTTTTGTCCTGTTAGAGCCTCTAACTTAAGATAAGCATTATGAGAAGCTTTTGAAAAGTGCCAATAATTACCATTAGATATTTCAATGGTTTTATTATTAATGTTAAGAAACATATAGAGACAATTTAAGAAACAAGAAATTTCACAATTCTTATTGATTTCTATACCCTAGTCCTAAGTAACACCTCCACAAAAATCTAATGGTCTTGTTGAAAAAAAAAAAAAAAAAAAAAAAAAACCACCTTAAAATTTAGAATTACACACACACACACACACACACACACAATATGCTATTTTACATAGCCATTTTCTTTTTTTTAAGATTTTGTTTATTTATTTGAGAGAGCACAAGCAAGCATCAGAGGGAGAAGCAGACTCCCCGAAGAGCAGGGAGCCTGATGTAAGGACTTGATCCCAGGACTCCAGGATCATAATCTGAGCTAAAGGCAGTGAGTGGTCTAACCATCTGAGCCACCCAGGCATCCCAACATAGCCATTTTTTTTTCTGCCAACATTTTATATTGTGTTTCCAAATTTATTTATTAAGAGAGTGGACTTAGAATTTTTTACTTTAAAATATCTGTTGCTTAGTAGTCTAATATGAGAACTTACCCTGCTTCTAGAAGCCACCTGAATGAATCTGAATTCATCTATGAACTATTTCATATACACAGAAAAGAAAACCATAAATTAGGATAGATGTTCAGCATAAGCTAATGCAAAATAAAAAAGCAGAACAACAAACTTTCCACAATTATGGAGCCTTATTCATTTCTCTTGATGTACTGAATATATTCAGAGTTAATCATAACTCCTTAGAAATGTTTCTTCACTTTTAAAAATGCTTATAGTGTTTTGGCCAGTAGGAAACATAACTTGGGAAATATGAAAAAAATATCCTTTAATTCCTACATGTTTTACTTACATACAGAAATTTAAAAATATTTCCCTCTAAATTTAAATGAATTCACATAAACAAGCAGTTACGAGGTAGTTACCAATTACCTTATATTTACAACATTTCTTGTTATTAAGTACATCTTAACATATGGTATAAACAGCTCAGTACCATATGGTTATTAACCTTCTGAATGATGAATGTGTCCTTCTAACTATATTCCTGCAGTGCTTAGAGAAGTATAATAATACACATGAAAAGCGCTGTGTTACAATGTATGTATTATGCATGTGGGGGAGTGAAATGTATGATATGTAAATATTACTTAATCATGTAACAACAAAGTCAGGTGTAGTAAGATTACATAAGAATATGTATACTATTTTTAAAGTAGATGAAATGTTATTAACCTCTCAATTGTAAATAGCAAATATTAGCTGTAGTGGGCTTAATTGAAAAGGGCAGTTGGATGAGTCTATCTTTATACTGTGTAATTTGCAAATGCCCCACACTTCTAACACCAAATTTCAAAGTTAAAGGGGGAATGAAAAAGATATTACCCGGTATATTAACTTCTGATAGAAAACGAGTTATATAAGTTAATTATTGATTTTAAAAATATTTTCTCTCAAACACTATCATCTTCTAACTGCCATGTGCCCAGGCAATTGCCTTTCGTTTTGGGGAGGGGTTGGGGGAGGTGGGGGGACTAAATATTTTTATCACTTAAAAATATTCACTTAGGGTGCCTGGGTGGTTCAGTTGTTAAGCGACTGCCTTCGGCTCAGGTCATGATCCCGGAGACCCAGGATCACGTCCCATATTGGGCTCCCGGCTCAGCAGGAAGCCTGCTTCTCCCTCTCTCGCTCCCCCTGCTTGCATTCCCTCTCTGGCTGTGTTTCTCTGTCAAATAAATAAATAAAATCTTTAAAAAAAATATTCACTTAAAATTTTTTAAGCCATATATTATATTACTTTATATCAGTGAATTATAAATCATTGGCCAACTAGTCAAATAAGAAGTTGCTACATTAAACTTAATATATTTGTTCTTTAACTTAAAACATAACATACAGAACATTAAAAGCAGTACTAACTGGGATGGGGATCACAGGTAACTACTTTCTTCTTATGCTTACCTATATTACCAAAGTTTTTTTTAAATGGCCATGTGCAAGCTGTATAGTAAAAATCAAGTTCATTTGTTAATTTAAGAAGCAATACATACTCTCCAAAAAAAGAGTGTGTGAAATTGATAAATCAAGAAGGGAAAGAAAGAAAATAAATGCGGACCTACACAGCGATGGGGCATGTGAGGACAGGTCCCCAGCTTCTTAGCAAGTTCCTACAATTCAGTGGTGGGAGCATGACATGGACGGAGTATAAATATCTTCAGGATCTCTTTGGCATTATCTATTTCTTTCCATATGCTCAATATAAATGTCTAGATTAAACTTTCTTAAAAGTGGAGGATTTCAGTAACATATTCCAAGGAGGTGTTAAAAGGGGACTAGTTAGATCAAGAGGACCAGAGGAAGGAAATCAAACAAAAACAGCAACTTCTGTTACAGGCAGCTCCCTACCTCCGTAAATGCACTCACTCAGAGACTACCACCCCAATGAAGCCAGGCATATAAAATCTAAACAGGACCTATCCTTCCATGCCTGCCAGCATAAATAAGTGTGGAGGCCCAGAATTTGGCCAAACACCTGTGGAAATTAATAAAGGGAAAGTTCAGGAAATATAGTGGGGGGACTAGAGTAGGAGCCATATCACCCAACGGTCAATTACGGAAAGAACCATCAATTACAGACTACAACACAAGAATCCTTAACAGGAAAGACTCATCAGTTACAGGCCCCAACAGGAAAAGATGGACATTACATCTCCTACTAAGAATCAGCTGCCCCTGGCAACTCAACCAATGAGAAACCATCATCATCCTGAACTCCTGCTTTTCTGCAAGGGACTTTTGTTCAAAACAACCCCTCCCAACTTCCTCTGTCTTCTCCATAAAATAACATTCCTCTCCTTTGTGGGGCTTGCCTATTGCGTGCCAAACCCTACATGTCCTAAATTAAAATTTTCTGCTACTCCCAAATAAACTCATTTTTGCTATTAAAATAAGTTTTATTTTTAAGGTTAACACACATTAGAGCACAAAAAGAGTTCGTTCAGTTGTATCTAATCTTTTTGCAGAAAAAGGGCTTATTAGCCTGTAGAATTCTATCTGTGAAGAAGTCCCAAGGACCAAAGGGTCCTATTTTGACCTTCTCCATCCCGATGAAGAACTTAATAATCTAACAGTCTTTGAATAACCCAAAAGAAGTAAGCCCAGTTATTCTCTGCCTATAATCCTATAATCCTATAATCTACCTAACTTTTCAGCCTCTTTACATCTCAGGTATAACTGTAACCCCCTACTACTACTATTCTTGGACTATTCTTGTTCATTTAGTGCCCATCAGAATCTGCTTACCACCAAAGATCCAATGGCCCATAATTTGCTCCCTCCCCCGGAATCCTTTTCATATACAGGTTTCCCCTACTATCTGAGAGCAGAGCACTCCAATGAAATATTTATAAGCTGAAATGGCATAAAGCAAAGAAGCAATCACCCTTAATTTATATAGAAAAATTGCTGAGCATTCTCAGACCCAACAAATAACCTCTCTGAAGCTTTTCTGATACCTTAGGACACTTCTTGCCAGCAGATGCACAAAATAAAGGAGACAAACCACAGATGCTCACAGACCCAGTTTGAAGCTGCGGCGGCTTGATGGCAAGATGTGGAGTGCAGCTCCCCAGGAAGGGCTGTGGGGCCACTCCAGCCACTCTGGCCCATCCGGATGTGCGTGGCCTCCGCTCACTGCAAACAAACACTGGCTGCTATTTTTGCTTGTGGGGTTTTTTTGCTTTTGTTTTTTTGTAAATGCAAAAACTCTCTTTGGATTTCCTTCGGTTAGTGAAAACAGGTACTATTATAGGTCCTTTGAAAAAGCAGAGTGGCAGAATGTGAACTTTTGAAAAGCAGGGATACTTATAATTTTGACTGTGTAATTACTCTTAATAATAAAATATACACATATATAAAACTACTGAGAGCTTCAGTTAAACCAAGAGCCAGTTCTTCAAACACAGAGGTGTTAAAATGGTGGCTGCCTATTTTATTGAGTTAACTAATTCTGCCAACATACAGAAAACAAGAATATTTATAGCTTTTGAGACATTTATTCATCTTTCCAAAATATTAATCTCAGGATATTGCTTCTGAATGGATTTAGAATTTCATGGGCATTTAATGGAATTTTTAATTACATTAATTACATTCACCTTTAATGTATTAAGTTGCACCCCATAAATATTTACTGAGTGCTCAGTATGTGCTAGGCTGGGAACTAGGCAAATAAAATGAGAACCTAATCCACAATCCACAGTCCTACTAATTGAACACATTTATTGTCTCCATTTCAACATGTATATTTAACAACAGTTTTTAAGAGAATAAATTTAATCAAAATTGGAAATAATAAAAGAAAAATTCATTTTAACTTGTGGCTCTTGGCAGATAAAATGTTTTCAGTGTACGCTGTCTTCATTTAAATCACATCACTGGAATGTGAAAAGCAGATAGAGGCGTATGGTAAATGCCCATAAAAGGAAACCCTTTGGCTTAGGGAACGATCACAAAGCATGCCAGAAATCCATTACACAAAAATAAATATTTTTGATTAAATATGACTTATGAAGGGGCGCCTGGGTGGCTCAGTCATTAAGTGTCTACCTTTGGCTCGGGTCATGATCATGGAGTCTCGGTATCGAGCCCCACATGGGGCTCCCTGCTCCGCGGGAAGCCTGCTTCTCCCTTTCTCATTCCCCCTACTTGTGTTCCCTCTCTTGCTCTCTTCCTCTCTGTCAAATAAATAAATTCTTAAATAAATAAATACACAAATAAATAAGACTTACGTAATTATTTGTACTTATAAATTGCGAGGACAACTTCTGATCTACATGAACACTGAAGTATCCAGTTCACAGAATTTAGATTCATTATTTAGCTACATGAACTTTATTTCTAAAAACAAATTCTAATAGAAAAGATGGTGAAAAGGAAAGAACACACTGGAGGGACGTTAAACTTAGAGGTGGGGCCTGGCCTTAGATCAATGCTAAGTCATAAATTTTATGCTCTTAACTTTTCTCTCCTCATCTATGTCATTCTCTTTCTCTATTTCAATATTATATTTTCTACCTTTACCTGCCTTTTCTTTAAAAAAAAAAAATCTAAGGAAATAAATCTCAGTAAATTGGGTTATATAAGATTTATGAAAATTAATAAACTACCACCTTATTCTAAGGACATTCGTATATAACAGAAGACAAAATGAAATATTAAGGGAACAAATCTTTAATTAATTTAAGATACTGCCAAAGAAAGATATCTCAGTGGAGCTGACTTAACAAGGAGATTTGTCCATAAACTCCCAATATCAAAGACATGGACAGATGTCTCTTTGTAAAGTTTAACCTGCTGCCATGACAGTCTCCAACAGAGGGATTCAGCTCCCCTAACAAAATATGCATTTTTCCCTCAAAAATGATCAGGCTTACGTCAGCTTTTCTATTTTTTCCACTATCAATAGTGAAGCTCTCTATCATTAGATAGATTACTGCTAGAGGGAAATGATGTGAACAGGTCTGCATGTTGGGGGAGAGGACTATGGCAGCAGGTTTGGTACAGGTTAGGAGGTATGGCAATAACGCAGAAAGGCAAAACAGGAAGTTCCCACAACGGTCAAGGTGAAAGGTAATGAGAACTTGAACTAATGTAATGAGTAGGAATAATCAAACGAGGGCTGGACTTGAGCAACACCGCAGGATGTTCAAATAATGAAAAAAGAGATACGAGGGGAAGGGGTCTGTGTATCAAAATCAGCATAGATATATCAAAGATAAAAGCTGTAAGTGAACTTTCCTCATATTTCCCACCAAAATACAACTACATTCCCTATAATTCAAGATTAGTTTCTCAATCATAAATATAAGAATTTCCTGACATTTCCTAAAGCCCAAATTTAATAACCCATTTACTATTATACTCTGTGACTTATCCTCTGTGGAGAAATAAAATGTTTTGCAAGATTTCCAAAAAATGCCCATCATCTGGAGCAGTTGTAGTCTCGGGCTCTAACACTCCACTTTGAAGAACAAAGGTACAGGGCTAAACAATCAGCAAAGCTTCTCCCAGCTCAACATTCCAGCATGGCACTGGGCAGGGAGTGGGGGGAGTCTGGAGGAAAGAAGTCTCGCCACTGCTTAAAAGTAAAACACAGAACAGCCCTGGGTCAACACCTATGGCCCACCCTGTCTGAAATAGCGATGCCCAGTAAGCTAAGGAAAAACACAGCGTAGCCAGAAAAAGATCTGAGATGCAGGCAACTAAAATGAGAAAAAGTAAAAACAAGACCATGAGGAGAGGACAAAGTATTAGGATTTTTGTTGTTAGACAATGGCCATTGGACTGATGCCAGGAAGAGACACAGAGTGTAAATTAAACAGGGCTTAACTCATGAGAGCAATTTTAACGTATAAAAGGAATGACTGAGGAGACAGTTATAACACAGCTGATATTTACTGAGTACTTACTATATGCCAGGCATGTTATTAAGTGAGATGGCGAATTAACAGATTTATTCCTCGTTTAATATGGTTAGCAGCAGCAACCTCATTTTTCTGATGAGGAAGCTGAAAGTGAGAAACATTAAGTAACTCGCCCAAGTTGCCAAAGCTAGTAACTGATTGAACATGATTCAAATCAGGCGGTCTGATTTCAGACCTATAATTTTTTAAGTACATACACTTAAAATAAATAGGCAGAGGTTGTACAAGTCAAAATATGTACAGATTCATATATGTTCATATAAGTAAATGGATGACAGACCCACAGAGAAATTATTTATCTTCTGTTGTCAGTTAGCATTGTAGAGGCTACCTTCCAGAATAAAACAGATATTGCTATTCGTATATAAGGGCCAAAATACTAGGGAGACCTCATATTTTTTAGTCTCAAGGGAATTTCCCGCAATTTTGCACTTTCGTTTTTATTTTTACTGTGATAAAATGGGGCCTTCAAAATTAACATACCTTTTTAATTCACAAAATCCAAGTCACTTTTTGTTTCTGCATTCAATATCAAACCAATTTGGATGAACATGTATAGCATCTCAATTTTTGAGCTGTTCATCAATCTCTAAAAGCTTCTCAGAAAACATTCACTTATATTTTCCATGGGGCATAAAATTTTTACAAAGTTCTAAATGCAACCTTCACATATAAAAGGGTATATAAAGAATATAAAGAAATGCTTTAACCACGCTCACAGCTTTCTTCCTGGGCCTTTAAGGCACAAAAGGAAACTTTATGTTTCTTCATTGCAACAATGCTGTCACCCAAGGCCATCTACTACTACCTCATAAATTAATGTCTCAAGAGAAATCCCACCTGTTTTCTGTCAGTGGCTCTGAGTTATAGAAGTAATTCTGGATATAAATGTCTCTAATTCTATTAGCATCCTCAATGCAATCTGAACTTTTCTTTTTCCAAAGATTTTATTTACTTGAGAGAGAAAGTGCACAAGAGTAGGCGGAGGCACAGAGGGTGAGGGAGAAACCGACTCCCTGCGGAGCAGGGAGCCCAGCTCAGGTCATGATCTCATGGTCCTGGGATCAGGCCCTGAGTCAAAGGCAGATGTTTAATTGACTGAGCCACCCAGGCACCCCAACAATCAGTCCTAGCTTATGATTCCTAGTAAGAGAGGTTAACTTATGTTACAGACAATATAATTATGTTCTAACTATGTAAAGGTTTATTAGTAATACTTACTAACAAAGCATTCATTAGGAAAGAAAATCAGTTAAGTGATAGACGGTAGAATGAAAACAAACAACAAAGTTATCTAGCAGAAACAGAACAACATTCATGCTTTCCCAACTCCAAGAGCTCTGCAGTAAACTATTTTGATGGAAAGGAAGACCTTCAAAAGAGTACTGGAAAAAAGTGAATATTTAACAACTCTCCCTCAAGTTAAATTTTTATACTTTAGTTCTCAAACTCAAGAAACCTCTATCTAAAAATTTAAATTCCTGTGTCTTGCTTAATAATGGCAGCAGCAAATATCGCCTACAGGGTATTACAGTAACCCCAACAATCTTGGTTGCTGTGTTCATGAAAACAGTCCAAATGAAGAAAACCTAACAGTAAAGCATAATGCATTTTTAAAAAGTTGAAACACTTTATTTTGTTTTTCCCTATCAGTTAACTAACATGGCATATGACAGGTACATAAATTAAGCACTAGAAAGTTCATGGTTCATTCAACAAACATTTGCTAGTCATATGGTGCGTGCCAGGCACTGTAGTAGGGGAGAGGGTTTACTATGAACAGCTGTTAAAACAGACAGTCCTTGCCCTCACAGATCTTAATCTAGCACAAAGTTCTTAATTAGCCAGTGACACAAATATACATAAAACAATAAAAATACATGATATATCTTTAGAGGAGCCTAACAGGGAAGTTCAAAGTAAAGCCTCCCTGAGACTGTGATGTTTTAGCTGATATTTGAGGAAGGTCAACTGAAAAGTCCTCAGAGAGCATGAGGATAAACCTGGGAAGTTTGCAGGGGCGAGTGTAATTCACAAGGTGCTAGGGACAATGTTAAGGATTTGGATGTTGGTTCTATAAACAAAAAGAAGATACTGAAGGGTTCTAAGGACAATGACAAGATGAGATCTGTAATTTCAAAAACTTATTCTGGCTATACTGTGAAACAAGAATTAAGGGGAAGTTTGAAAGAATGGAGGGAGTCCAGTTAAAAAACCATAAGAGTAGTCTGACACACAAAAGAAAACTTGAATGAAGATGCTAGCAGTATAGAGGGAGAATAATTACCAGGCAGATAAGGGCTGAAGAGACTCCCACATTATATTATACCTATAAGATAAGGAGGCACAGGGGCACCTGGGTGGCTCCATTGGTTAAGTGTCTGCCTTCGGCTCAGGTCATGATCCTGGAGACCGGGATCGAGCCCCGCATCAGGCTCCCTGCTCAGTGGGGAGCCTGCTTCTGCCTCTCTCACTCCACCTCCTTGTGTTTCCTCTCTGGCTGTGTTTCTCTCTGTCAAATAAATAAATAAAATCTTAAAAAAAAAAAAAAAAGATAAGGAGGCACAAAAGGAAAACTATCTGGGGGGAGGTGGCGTCTTCAAAGCATGTTTACAAAATACATACATGGTTGTTTCAAAGATACTATAACAGACCCAAAAATCAAACCTAAGATCATTTCCACCAAAATTTGGTCCTCCACAGGGGAATGGGCTCACTAGCACTCACCATATAGGCACATAAGCCAGAAACGCAGAAGGAACCTTTCTCTCCCTTACCTTCCACATCTAACCGAGTATAAAGTCCTACCAATTATACTCTGCATAATTTTGCTCTGACTTCACTCTCCCATTTTTATTATCACAGTCCTCACTGATTTCACTTCTCTATTCCACAGATTCTCCATTTGCTCCTTTAAAGTGTCATGCCCTTTTTAACTCAAGGCCTTTGCAAATGTTGCATCTGCCTATACTATGTAATGCTCTTTTCCACTATCCTCTCCTAGATAACTCATTTTTTTAAAATGTCATGTCTTAAAAAAAAAAAAAGTTCCATATGGCACCCAAAACTAGGACAGATCTCCTGTTACCCGGTTTTGTAACACCCTTATTGTTTCCCTCTTATACTTATGACAGTAATTATTTATCTGTATGATCATTTTATATGTCTCCCCCTCCACCAATGGAAGCTCTGTGAGTGCTGGGCTTGTGTTCTGTTCAGCATTACAGCCTTACCACACTACCTAGGAGAATATCAGTATTTTTTAAAATCAATCATTAATTCAAAATTACTGATAAATTACCCAGGATATATAAATGAGAGAAAGAATTTAGGCGACGTTTACATATCTATATGAGAATGGCAAGTATATTTAACAGGAGTTAAGACAGTCTTTTCTCTCAAAAAACTTCTAATCTAACCAGGAGACAACCATTATACAAGCAAAATATACATACACAGAGACATATAAGCCTACCTGCAGGATCATTCACTAGGTAAAGAAGCCCCTACATAAAAAAAAAAAAAAAAAAAGAAGCCCCTAAGCAACACTGCTTATGGATACAAACTGAATGAGCATCTCTGTAGAATTCTTCCAGTTGCAACTGATAGAAAATCTGACTGAAACTGGCATAAGTAAAAAAAAAGAAAAAAACCCACAAAAAAACAAGTCAGGTGACTGGACTTAGTAGTCAGTAGTCTCTCTCTCTCTCACTCTGCTTCCTCTGGACATACAGGCTGTATGAACCTGAAACTTGGGAAACTTTTTACTACTCCTTCCCTCTTCCCCATCAATTAAAGAAAAAACAAAAAAAGGCATTTTACAAGCACCATGCAATAACTCCCAGGGAAACCACACAATTTATAATAATCTATCTAAAGACATTGCCACTCCCCCTCTTTCACTCCCCCTGCTTGTGTTCCCTCTCTGGCTGTGTTTCTCTCTGTCAAATAAATAAAATCTTTAAAAAAAAAAAAGTTTAAAAAAAAGAAAAAAAGGGACGCCTGGGTGGCTCAGTTGGTTAGGCGACTGCCTTCGGCTCAGGTCATGATCCTGGAGACCTGGGATCGAGTCTCACATCGGGCTCCCTGCTCGGTGGGAAGCCTGCTTCTCCCTCTTTCACTCCCCCTGCTTGTGTTCCCTCTCTGGCTGTGTTTCTCTCTGTCAAATAAATAAAATCTTAAAAAAAA
>PITA01002844.1:0-38803 GCA_004023965.1 Spilogale gracilis | reverse complement strand
AAATAAAAAAAAAAATAAATATCACCAAAGCAAAGAGAAACAAAATAAGGTTTATATAACAAATCATGCATGATAAAATGGGCCATAAAAGTTCCATTATCAATTAATATTTTTCCAACAATTTATTATGAAAATTTTCTAAGTTTAACTTTTTTTATTTATACTTTTTTTTAAAAAAGATTTTATTTATTTATGACAGAGAGAAACATAGCTAGAGAGGGAACACAAGCAGGGGGAGTGAGAGAGGGAGAAACATGCTTCCCGCCAAGCAGGCAGCCCGACGGGGGGCTCGATCCTGGGTCTCCGGGATCATGACCTGAACCGAAGACAGTCGCTCAACCAACTGAGCCACCCAGGCGCCCCTAAGTTTAACATTTTTTACTGTGAATGCCTATATCTTACAAGTCTACCATTAACATTTGATATATTTGCCTTATCCCATATCTACCCATCCTTCCCTCCATTTTAGCTTTTTAGGTACTTCAGGGTATAATGCAGAAGTCAGTACACTTCTCTCTAAATATTATAGCATGCATAGCATTCATTAACTGAAGTTTGATAATTGTTATTTTTTCTTTTGAGGTAAAATTAATATGTGTGCATTTTTTAAAGTGTATACATTCATTGAGTTTCTGACAAATGCATACATCTATGTAACACAAACCTCTGTTAAGATATGGGGCATAATCATTACCTCAGAAAGTTCCCTCATGTCCATTCCCAATCACTACCGTGACTTTTTTACCATAATAGATTAGTTTCGCTGACCCTAGAATACCATATAAATGGGAACATAGAGTATGTACTCTTGTGTAAGGCTTCTTTTACTCAGCATCCAAGTTGTGGTATACATTAGCAGTTTGTTTCTTTTCATCCCTCAGCAGTATCCCACTTTATCATGCTGCTTATTAGTGGACAACTGGGCTGTTTCCAGCTTTTGGTGATTAGGAATAAACGCTTCTATGAATACTCTCATATAAATCTTTCTACGAGCATATGTTTGGGTAAACACTTGAGAGTGGAAGGCTTAGGACCCAAGAGAGCTGTATGCTTGGTTTTATTTAAACACACAGTGGGGCCCTGGGTAGCTCAGCCAGTTGAGTGTCCGACTCTTGGTTTTAGTTCAGGTCATGATCTCCCAGTAATGGGTTGGACCCCGATGTCAGTCTCTGTGATCAGCATGGAGTCCGCTTCAGATTCTCTCTCCCTCCCACGCATAGTCTCAAATAGCTAAGTAAATAAATAAAATAAAATCTTCTTAAAAAAAAAAAATAAAACACACACACACACAAACTGCCCAATCTTTCCCAAAGTGGCCCTACCACTTTAGGTTCCCACCGAGAATATACGAGTGGTTGCTCCATATCCTGGCCAACAGTTAATATTATCAGTCTTTTTAGTGTTGGCCATTGTGTTGTATGTGATTGATTAACACTTCTGAGTTGCAATGATTTATGAGATTATTATAGCACAAGAATACCCGAGAGGTACATAAAATATAGGACAACATTAAGAAGAACTACAATACTAATAAATGTTATACAGAACTTTTATATAAACCTTCTTCCACTTTCTAGAAATCACATGATTAAAGTATATTTTTGGGTGCCTGGGTGGCTCAGTGGGTTAAAGCCTCTCCCTTCGGCTCAGGTCATGATCTCAGGGTCCTGGGGTCGAGGCCCGTGTCGGGCTCTCTGCTCAGCAGGGAGCCGCTTCCTCCTCTCTCTTTTTGCCTGCCTCTCTGCTATCTGTCAAATAAATAAATAGAATCTTGAAAGTATATTTTCTTTTATAATTAATTAATTTAAATTAATTTAATTATTTTATCTAATTCTAGTAGTTAACATACAGTGTTAAATTAGCTTTAGGTGTACAATATAATGATTCAACAATTCTATACATTACTCAATGCTCATTGAGATAGTGCACTCTTAATTCTCTTAATTCCTTTACTTATTTCACCCATTCCTCTACACACCTGACCTTTAGTAACTGTGAGTTTTTTCCTTACATTTAAGAGCTTGTTTTTTAATTTGTTTCTTTTTTTGTTATTTCTTAAATTCCACATGAATAAAATCATATGATATTTGTCTTTCTCTGATAGAGCATTAGCATTACATCCTCTGGATCCATTCATGTTGTTGCAAATTACAAGATGTTCTTTTTCTCAGCTGAGTAATATTTAAGTGTGTCTGTGTGTGCGCGCACACACACACACACAAATATATACCACATCTTCTTTACCCATTCAGCTATTGATGGATATTTCTGCTTCCATAATTTGGCCATTGTAAATAATGCTGCAATAAACAAAGGGGTCTACATATCTCCAAATTAGTGTTTTTGAATTCTTTGGGTAAATACTCACTACAAAATATACTTCCATTTAGTTGTCTTAGGAAATAATTATGCTGTTACATATTAGCACCTTTACTTAGGAAACTGGTGTCAAAATACTAACTTTTTTCTGGTCATCTCTTATTACTTAATAACTTCAACAATTCATGGCTCACCTAACAATCCACAATTCAGGATTAATAATATGAATTGAAACATGTTTGTTGAACAGAATATTGCCAAAGTCTCCTTTTAAAACATAACTCCTATTTTCTATTTCTAAAAGAATGTCTTCCCCTTTCCCAACATAATTGCATTTTGGAATTGTAGTTAATGTCTTTCAATTAAGTTCGAGGGGGGCAAGAATAGCATCTGATGCCACCCTTTAAAATAAAAACAAAAACACACCTTGGTACAACTGCATATTCGGAATTAGCTTGTAAAAGCAGCATGACTATCCTAGAAGCAAGAGCACATCATTACTTGGCTATATTAGGACCATTTCCCATCGGGTACGTCTATGTAAGTGATACCATTAGAGAGCTCCGCACGTGATCAGTGACCCAGTTAGTGACCTGCCATTGCTATGTTTTATTTTCCTTCTACACAAATGCCAGTGATGGGGCAAAAAGTTTTAAGGAATGCTTTCTGACTGCCTAATGTCACTACAACACACAGCGATAAATAAGCTTTTGTTCAGTGAAAGAAAATGACTGCAGCTCAAGTATCCTTCCACCAGAAGCCAGATGTCCAGCTGTAATTTAAATACACACATCTTATTAGTACCACTCTGCAAAGCACAGATTTGTTTCTCTTATGTTTTCTGAAATGTTTTCCTTACTAAAAAAAATACACATTTATCTGAAAAGAGAAAAAAAACCGCAGCCAACTATTTTTGGCATGCTGTGCTATGGTACAGGCCAGGATAAGAGCAGGGCCCCGGAAGCCGTCCGCAGCGCAAAGTCAACTGCACACGCAGTGCGAACGCTTTTCAGCTAATGACCACTCCATAAGGCCACCCGAAACTGAAGGTTCCACAGAATAAGTGGTTTCCTCAAGTTTGGCCTCTCTTTCTGCTCTTGGTTTCAACAGCTGTCATCCGTATGACTACAAAGGGTATGCATGTGATAATGCTGCAAATGAAGGGTAAGTATATCTTCCCGACTTTAAATGAAACCTTTGCTACAGAAGCTGAAGGACTTTCAAGGAAACAGTGGGTAAAGGATAAGAAACAAGTGGGTAAGGAGGAATTAGGAGACATCCTTGGAGACTATGAAAAAGTATCATCAATCTCACTGTAAGTTTCACAGCAGATTAGGAAACTGTCCAACAATCATAGATGGCGACAAGAACAAACAGGTATCTACCTGGTAGAAGGAATTACACATCATATTTTTCTTACTCTTGCTTGTCTATTTTCCGTATTTTCTATGAATATCTATCATCTAGTGTTCTACCATTTAAGTATTTTAATAATATAAAAGTAAAAAAGTCTATTATCCCACAAATAAAACTTTAAAAAAAAGAGAAAACTTAACACTCCAAGGGTCACTATGAAGAACACTTAAACTATCAAGATGTTACTCTTTTTTGTAGTACCCCATTTTCTTATGTTTGCACCTAAACTGTCATTTTTTAAATCAAATTTTAATGGGGAGCTGGGGGAGGGGAACAATTCCTTGTCCAAAAACACCACACAAAATAAATACAGAAAACATGCAGGTAAACTTCTAAGTAACCATCATTACAAAAAAGATTTGATAAAACAAAATAAAATCAGAATCCTTTTACTGACAGCTCATTACCAAAGCTAAGATAAATATACTTTCTAGGTGCCAATCTCTGCAAAGAAGCAGTTACTATCTCCCCCCCCCCCAAAAAAACAAAAGTCCAGGACCAAATGGTATCACTGGTCAATTCTACTGAACATCTGAAGAAAAATTAATACCAATCTCCTCAACTCTTCCAAAAAACAGAAGAGGATGGAACACTTCCAAACTCATTTTTATGAGGCCAGTATTAATTACCCTGATACCAAAAGCAGACGAGGACACCACAAGAAAACAAAACTAGAGGAACATCCCCAATAAACAGAGATGCAAAAATCCCCAGCAAAACATTAGCAAACCAAATTAAGCAACATGTTAAAAAAATATACATCATGATCAAATGGGATTTATTTTAGCTATGTCAGGATGGTTCAACTCCAAAGATCAATGTGATAAACCATATAAACAAAATGAAGGGTAAAAATCATCCGATCATCTCAACAGAAACAGAAAACGCAATGTGATAAAATTTAGTATCCATTTATGATAAAAACTCTCAACGAAGGGGATACAGAGAGACTATAGCTCCACATTATAAAGGCCATACATGACAAGCCCATAGCTAACATCAATCACACTCAAAAGTGAAAAGCTAAAAGCTTTTTCCTCTAAAATGAGAAACAAAACAAAGATGCCCATTCTTGCCACTTTTATCCAACACTGTATTGAAGCCCTGGAGAGAGCAATTAGGGAAGAAAAAAAAAAGGCACCTAAATTGGAAGTGAAGAAGTAAAACTGTCACTAAATGCAAATGATATGGTATTTTATACATAAAATCTTAAAGATTCTACCAGAATACTGTTAGAATAAGAAAAATCAGCGAAGTGACAGGATATAAAGTCAATATACAAAAAAATCTGTTTTGTTTTTATATACTAATAACAAACAATCAAGGAGACATTAAGAAAACAATCCCACTTATAATTGTACCAGAAAAAAACATACCTAGGAATAAATTCAACCAAGGAAATGAAAGCCCAGATGCAACCAGAACTATAAGAAACTGATGAAACAAACACACAAATAATTGAAAAACTACTCAATGCTTGTAGATCAGAAGAATATTGTTAAAATGGCCATACCACCCAAACCAACATACAGATCTAATGCAATTCTTATTGAAATTCCAATGCCATTTTTTCACAGAAATAGAAAAAATTATCCTAAAATTTGCAACCACAGAAAAATCCTGAATAGCCACAACAATCTTGAGAAAGAATGAAAAAGCTGGATGCATTGCACTTCCTGATTTTAAACTATACTACAAGGCTACAGTAATCAAAACAGTACAGTACTGGCATAAAAAGAGATGGGTGGATGAATGGAACAAAATAAGGGGCCCAGAAATAAACCCACACATACCTGGCCAATTACTTTACGACAAAGGAGCCAAGCATATACAATAGGGAAAGGACAACTCTTCAACAAATGCTGTTGGGAAAACTATAGACAGCCAAATGCGAAAGAATGCAAATGAACCACTGTCTCACAGCATACACAAAAATTAACTCAAATTGAAGACTGGAACATAAGATCTGAAATTCTACAACTCTTAAAAAAAAACATAGGTGATAAGCTCCCTGACATTTGTCTTGGCGATGATTTTTTGGATCTGACACCAAAAGTAATGGCAACAAAAGCAAAATAAAGCAGTGGGACTATATCAAACTAAAAAGCCTCTGCACAGCAAAGGAGAGCACCAACAGAATGAAAACTAACCAACGGAATGGAAGAAAATATTTGTAAATCATGTATTTGAGAAGCAGTTAACATCTAAAATTTATGAACTCCTAACAGCTCAAGAGCGAAAACTCCCAAACAATCCAATTTAAAAATAGGCAGGAGATCTGAATAGAAATTTTTCCAAAGATGACATACAGATAGCCACAGACACATGAAAAGATGCTCAACACCACTAATCATCAGAGCAATGCAAATAAAAGACACCATGAGATACTACTTCACACCTGCTGGAATGGCTAGTGTCAAAAAGATAAGAAATAACAAGTATTGGCAAGAATGTGGAGAAAAGGGTACTCCTGTGCACTGCTGGTGGCAATGTAAATTGGTGCAGTCACTGTGGAAAACAATATGGAGGTTCCTCAAAAAACTAAACATAGAAATACTATATGATTCAGCAATTCTACCTCTGGGTATTTATCTGAAGAAAACAAAAATACTAACTCAAAAATACATATGCATCCCATCTTCACTGCAGCATTATTTATGAGAGCCAAGGTATAGAAATAACCTAAGTATTCACTTGAAGATGATAAATAACAGGAATACTACGGAGCCATAAAAAAGAATGAAATCTTGTCATTTGCAACAACATGGATGGACCCTGAAATCAGTCAGACAAAGACATATACTGTACGGTCTCACTTAAAAATCCGCAATCAGCTTCTCTCAGGTCTTAGAATTAAAACCACGATTTCTGTAAAAATCATTCAACTGCCTTGTAACAAAACAATCCTACCAATTTTCTTTTGAAAAATCATCTTATTAGGAGTCCTAGGATAGGACTATGACCTTTTACATGCAACACCTACCTCTTCTTTTGTCAACTATATGGTTTAAACAAAAATGATCTATGAAATGCTCTTCACCAAGAAGGAAAAAAACAATTACGGTTCTATTAGAACTTTATCTTTTCAGAGAAACAATTTAGTAAAGAGTAATGGTTTTTAGTTCAAATAAAGTATGATTTCCAACCGCAGGTAACCACTTAACCTTGTCCAAATTGTATATATGATCTCCGAAGCTTTCCGAACTCCAGTTCCTTAAACACAAAGTGGTGACCTCATGGGATTACTGTCACAATTAACAGCTGAATGAAAACTTAGAGCTCCTAGCAAAGTGACAGCCCGAGTAGTCACTCAAATGGTAGTTATTATAATGATTAATATTGGCAGTTCTACTATTCTGCCCATTATGTTTCACAGCCAAAGGGAAGGCAGTTTAACAGTGAAAAAATAAAAGCCTCTCGGGGGATACACTTAAATTACTGAAAATAATTTACTTATTGCCCCTCCAGATCAATATCATATTCTAGTTGAACTCAAGGAAAAGACCACCTTTCCCCTTCCCCTTTTTAGAATAAAATGGAGCCACTCAATGCTTCTTAAAATGAAAGTTATTCTAAGAGTGCCCATTAAAAACATTAATACAGTAAAGGTACAACCTGCAGAAATGATGAACACCGTAAAATGCACCAAGACATTTTTTTCCTTTTTTTTTTTAAAGATTTTATTTATTTACTTGACAGAGGGAGACAGCACACAAGTAGAATGGAAGGCAGAGAGAGAGGGAGAAGCAGGTGCCCCACTAAGCAGGGACCCTGACTTAGGGCCCCACCCCAGGACCCTGGGATCATGACCTGAGCTGAAGGAAAACACCCAGCCAAATGAGCCACCTAGGTGCCCCCAAGACATTTCTGATTAGCAAGTGGATTTGTTAAACAATTATTAACTCAGCTAATTTGTACTATAATATCCCCTAATAACCAAGCTGTTTACCAAATTTAAAATGGACTAAATAGTCTTCCATGGTTGTACTGTATTTGCCAGACCACAGGAACCTAGTAAAAAAAGTTATCATCAAGAGGACTAGATTTTTATTATGGTTAGCTATCCCTTTAAAAAGGCAAAAACAACAGGGTCATGATTTATAGCTTTAAAAAAAAGGTCAGATAATCCTTTTTTTCTATAATTTTAAGCAGTTGAGAAAACCCCTGTATAGTATACATGTTCTTCAAGGGATAAACACTTTTTTAAGGTAATACACTTCAGGTGAGATCAGTAAACAGTTTCAAAAAGAAGAACAACTTAAAACAAATTTTGGGCCAACTTAAATCAAGGTACAGAAGGCATGTAGGTATTTATTTATTAGTATTTTTAATCTGAGAGGCTTGAACTCAGGACCCTGAGACTGAGACCTGAGATGAACTCAGGAGTCAGACACTTAATGGACTAAGTCACCAAGGCACCCCTAGAAAAGTATGTCTTTTAAAACACCTACCCATATAGATATACATGAGTTTATATGCACAAAATATGTCTAGAGGGATATACCAAAAACTAACAGTAGTCAACTCTGAAGGAACCAAGTGACTGGGACATGGGAGTGAGAACGAGGCTTGTTTTTCATATAATACCTATTTGTGCAGATTGATTTTTTTTTTTTTTAAGATTTTATTTATTTATTAAGGGCGCCTGGGTGGCTCAGTTGGTTGGGCGACTGCCTTCGGCTCAGGTCATGATCCTGGAGACCCGGGATCGAGTCCCACATCGGGCTCTCTGCTCAGCAGGAGGCCTGCTTCTCCCTCTCTCACTCCCCCTGCTTGTGTTCCCTCTCTGGCTGTGTTTCTCTCTGTCAAATAAATAAAATCTTAAAAAAAAAAAAAAAGATTTTTTTTTTTATTTATTTGACAGAGAGAAACACAGCTAGAGAGGGAACAGAAGCAAGGGGAGTAGGAGAGGGAGAAGCAGGCTTCCCACGGAGCAGGGAGCCCGATGCGGGGCTCAATCCCGGGACTCCAGGATCATGACCTGAGCCGAAGGCAGACACTTAATGACTGAGCCACCCCAGGTGCCCCTGATTTTTTTTTTTTAAGTTCATTTATTTACTTTTAAGCGATCTCTACACCCAGTGTAGAGCTCAAACTCATGACCCAAGATTAAGAGTCGTACGCTCTGCCAACTGAGCCAGCCAGGCGTCCCTGTGCAGACTGACTTATGTGTATGGAAGTATACCAAGGCAGGAGCATGTACTAAAGGAAATAAAGTAGAACACAGTCAAGCTGGCTATGATTATACATGACTAAAATTAAAAAGCAAAGAAAGCCAACAAGACATTGTCGTCAAAAATAACAATATTATGGAGTACTAAAAATGAAGTGTTCTTTCCAAGATGCTTTTTCCTCATTGTCTCATCTCTGTGTTTCAAAACTAAGTAAAACACAAACCTAAATATTAAGTATTGTGTTTATCTGCAAAGTGAGTGCATACCGTAAAAACGGGAGAAATGCAGTTACCACATAATAAAAATGTAAGAATTTTGTTGCAAGACACATATAGTTTATACCTATTCTATTCAAACTCACTGAAACACACCTCTAAGAATCAAGTTAACATACAACTGTAATAACACCCACAAAGACAGGCACATCTGTGTTTTCTTGTATTCACTTCCACTACGGCTGCTTAAGGGAAATCTGCTGTTGCATTCTTTGTTTCTAAAAATGCACCACAACGTCAACTGATGAGTCATGAGTCACACTCCAAGTTCTTACGTACTGAAAAAAGCAGGGCACAAAAGTCTTAGACATCAATTGTAAAGATGTTTAATCAGCTAAGTTACAAATCAACAGTTCTTTATAAGGTGACACAGATGATAGTTTTTTGAAGAGATATGAGAAACTTGACAATAAAACTGCAAATTCTGTAAGGATTGATAAAATCATTTGCCCTTGTTCCCTCCTAATAACTGGTAAGGTTTGTTTTTGTTAACTCAGAACATATGAATAGTAAGTACTGCTGAGATACTGACAGGTACAAATTCAACAAACTCTCAGCTTCATGAAAAGACATTTTCTGAGAAATGATTTGCAGGATGCCTTGCTTCTCCTCTAGATTCCTCCCTACTTTTGCTGTTGAGCAATTTCACTGAGTAAGAAACCTCCAGGAAAGGCTAAGGCAAGGGCAAGAACCAGAGATGCCACTACTTGTTTCTCTTTGGCAGTCTTAATTAAACGTTTTCCTGGGTGAAGAAGACAAACTAATGGCTGAAAGGAGATGTGAGGGCCAGCTGTAGATTTTAGTCCCCAGTCTAACAGACTAGTAAGATCTGACCACATCATCTTATTTTCTTCTTGGCATGTCATTATCCTTTACAGTAATCTGCTTACCTGTTTATTGTTTCTCTCTTTCCTGCCCCCACAGGAGATAAACTCCTTAAGAACTAGGATCCCTCCTGTCTTGTTTATTGCTAGATTGTTGCCATCTAGAACAGTGCCTGGCACATAAAAAGCATTCAATAAATAGCCAGGGTTTGGGGGGGGGGGAGGATTTATAATCATTACTTAACTGTCTCAGGCCCTGCACAATCACAAATAGGCTGAAATTATTTTTCACTGGAAACTACTCTTTACCTATAATGTATAATAATAATCACATACTGCCTTGTCACAAGATTCTATGCCTAAGTTTTACTATTTAAATATCATATTTGTATCAAAATACAGTAATTGTGATAAAACTATTACCTGACTAGTCTCAATTTTTGAAAACAAGAACTTTTATAATTGACTTTCATATCCCAAATATCTAGAATGGTACACAAGTACAGAACAGATATTCAAATATTTGAATAAATGATTTTATTTTATTTTTTTTTTAAAGATTTTATTTATTTGACAGAGAGAAAGACAGTGAAAGAGGGAACACAAGCAGGGGGAGCGAGAGAGGGAGAAGCAGGCCTCCTGCCGAGCCGGGAGCCCGATGTGGAACTCGATCCTGGGTTTCTGGGATCATGACCTGAGCCGAAGGCAGTCGCTTAACCAACTGAGCCACCCAGGCACCCCTGAATAAATGATTTTAGAAGAATTTTAACTGGTGGCATTATTAGCCATCTTCTATTTTCTTTGCATAATTTAGGATTTCCGAAATTTTATACAACTAGCATTCCTATAATCAAAAAAAAAAAAAATACAGGAAATAGAAGGAAAAAGGAAACTACTGTACTCTTATGCCCCAATGTTCTTCATAATGTAAGCAACAGGGCAAATCAACCAGATGTACTGCTTGCTTCCTAGGAGTCATCAGACAGAAAAATTTTCTTTAAAAAAAAAATATGTTACTGGGGTGCCTGGATGGCTCAGTCGTTAAGCATGTGCCTTGGGCTCGGAGCATGATTACAGGGTCCTGGGATGGAGCCCTGCATTGGCGGGGTGGGGTGGGGTGGGGGGAGTGGTGTCCCTGCTCAGGGGGAAGCCTGTTTCTCCCTCTCCCACTGTCTATATTCCCCCTCTCGCTGTGTTTCTGTCAAATGAATAAATAAAATCTTTGAAAAAAAAGAAATAGAACTATTTAAAAAATGAATTAGAAGAACTTTTGGTGTTTTTTTAAAGATTTTACTTATTTGATAGAGAAAGAGAGAGGGAATACAGGCATGGGGAGTGGGACAGGAGAAGCAGGCCTCCTGCTGAGCACGTGCGGCTGGGTCCAGGGACCCTGGGATCATGACCTGAGCCCAAAGCAGACGCTTAGCGATAGAGCCATCCAGGCACCCCCAGAAGTACTATTTTTAGGGGCGCGTGGGTGGCTCAGTCGGTTAAGCGTCTGCCTTGGGCTCAGGTCACCGGAGTCCACATCGGGCTCCCTGCTCGGCGGGAAGCCTGCTTCTCCCTCTCCCACTCCCCGTGCTTGTGTTCCCTCTCTAGCTGTGTTTCTCTCTGTCAAATAAATAAATAAAAATCTTAAAAATATATATTATTTTTAAGAACATTAAGATTTATCTTCCAGAAAGATATCCTTTCATAAACCCTGGTACACTTCAAGAGTAATTTCTTTGTTTTTTATTAACAGAACTATTTTCTTTTCAAAAGGTTCTAGTAACCAAAAGAGTAATTTTTTATGGAGACATAAGGAATGCTATACTATGAATAAACATTTTAAGAACTACTTAATAATCGACTTTGCTTTCTCCAGCACTAAATTTGATTTATTATGCCTCTGGCGAACCCAAACTATACATAAAGAAAATTCAGTCACACTGTCACATTTAGAAAGACTGACAACTTCGTAACATGTAAACGTTTTATAATTTAAAAAATTAACACAATATACATTAGTTGAAAGTTAATTTTGATGTTTAACAGATTTTATCATCCTTCTATATCCTGCAAAATGGGTTTACTGAAAACTTTAGTTCTTTCTTTAAATAGCTACCATACTATTTAAAAAAATCCAGACTCACAGAATAAATCTTGAAGGCTTTCTTAATGTTATTATATACCTTTCAAAGGTAGAAAAATCTTTCAAATGTGTTGACAAATGTACTCAATATACCAGGAAAAAGTAAAGGTCAGAAACTAAGAAAAACTATTTTCGATTTTTTAACAAACTCTGAAATTAGTCTACTGAAGTCTCAATTAATGTAGCTCATCTATAATGAATGCACAAAGCCCAAAATTAGATAAATTAATGAGGTTAATAAATATTTCATGAGATCTAATTGCTATACTTTTGCATTCTTATTAAATTGCCCTGATAGAACAGCCTTGAAAGGGATGCTCAGCAAATGACCACATGCAATACATATTTGTAATAAAGAGGCACAGAATGCAATCACCTGCACTCTGATACTTGGCTTCTTCCCAATCATTTTATGTTTTAGCTTCAGCTAGCCTAGATTACTGATTGTTTCCATATTGGTGTCTCACAACTCTAAGAAACGAAAAGGACAGACAAACTCACATTAGACTATATTAGTAAGTACCAATTGAGAACTGTGTCCTAGCTAATTACTGTCATCAGTCCCCCCAAACTAAAACTATTCCATATATTTCAGACCTTTTCCTCTTGTTTCCATAAGAAAAGTCTCAGAAATATGTTCAAAATATTTTGTTTGGACCCTTATCTTATACCATATTCAAACACTGACTTAGGTAGTTTAAAGAACTGAAACTATAAAACTCCTAGAAAAAAACAGGGGGTAATCTTCATAACACTGGATTTGGCAAAGGATGGAGACATAGATAGATAGATAGATAGATAGTCCTATCTATCTATCTATCTATCTATCTATCTATCTTTTTTTTTTTTTTTTGGCAAGGATTTCTTGAATACAACACCCAAATTATAAGCAACAAAAACAGACAATAGGACACACAATCACATATATCACATCAAGGGACACAACTAAAGAAGTGAAAAAGCAACTTAAAGAACAGGTGAACTATCTGCAAATAACATACCTGTTAAGTGGTTAATAACCAGAATATATAAAGAATTTCTACTAATAACAACAAAAATCAAATAGTCTGATTAAAAAATGGGCCAGGACTTGAATAGACATTTCTTCAAAGATGATCTACAAATGGCTAACAAAAAATGAGAAGATGCTCAACATCATTGATCATCAGAGAAATGCAAATCAAAAGCATAATGAGTTATCACTTCATATTCATTAGGATGGCTATAATCAAAAACTACAATAAAAAAATAGAATAACAAGTGTTGGTGAGGATGTGGAGAAACTGGAACCCTTGTACACCCCCACTGGTGAGATGGTAAAACGCTGTAGCCTCTATGGAAAACAGTATAAGGGTTCTAAAGAAATTAAAAACAGAACGGCCATATGATTCAGTAATTGCATTTGTGACATTTAAAAAGCTAGAATCCAAAAGGATTAAAAGCAGGGTGTCAAAAAGATATTTGCACATCCATGTTCATTGCAGCACTATTCATAACAACCAAGAGGTAGAGGCAACCCAAATGCCCATCAGCAGATGAAGGAATAAGCAAATATGGTATATACATACAATGGAATATTATTAAGCCTTAAAAAGGAAGAAATCCTGTCACATACTACAACATGGATGAACCTTCAGGTCATTATACTAGTGAAATAAACCAGTTACAAAAAGACAAATGCTGTATGATTCTACTTATAAGAGGTATCTGAAGTAATCAAGTCCATAGAAACCAGGCCCCAAGAGAAGGGAGAAATGGGGAGATTTATTTAGTAGGTACAGTCTTAGTTTTACAAATGAAAAAATTCTGGACATGTTGTACAACAATATGAAGATACTTAATTAAAACTACTCAACTGTATACTTAAAAATGGTTACGATGACAA
This sequence comes from Spilogale gracilis, assembly GCA_004023965.1. NCBI lineage: Eukaryota > Metazoa > Chordata > Mammalia > Carnivora > Mephitidae > Spilogale > Spilogale gracilis. The sequence continues at coordinate 24,776 of PITA01002844.1, read as the reverse complement.
ATTTTATGTATTTTTTACAATAAAAACTGAAGCAGTATAAAATAGTTTTGTTAATTATTTGGATAAGATTCTTTTTACTTTAACCACTGAATATTTAGTGTCTACACTGAGATATGCTACAAGTGTAAAATATAACCAGATTCCAAATACTTAATAAGAAAAAAGTGTCCTTACGTTTATGTTGACTACATGTTAATACATTTTTAATATATTGCTTTAAATAAAATATAATGTTAAACTAAAAAACTATTGTGTCTCTCTCTAACAAGAATAACTAGAGGGGAATAACTAGGGTCAGTGGAGCTTTGTTTTAAAGGTTTAAGACTGGAACATATTTAGGCTAGTACAGAAAAGCCAGCAGGGGGAAAGAGATTAAATACAGATGGGATTAAACACAAAAGCCTCTCCTGAGAAAGACTTTGAGGGATGGGGAATCAAGAGCACTGTGTGGAAACGCTAGTCTTTCAGAAATCTGAAACTTGTAAGTGGGGAAAGGCAGGGACAGAAATCTGAGAAATGTAACCAGATCATCATTAAATGGTCAGATGCTTAAAGACTGTAGAAGTGGGGCGTGGACAAAAGTGATGTCAGTGATGAAAATCTGGAATAACCCATGAGTGACGAAGACCAAGTTCCTTAGTTAGGGCCAATAAGGCCTATATGATTTGGCCCTACCTTCCTCCCTGGCCTCATGCCAGGCCTCTCTCTCCCAGCTCCCTCATCCATCTTCTTACCCTCCTTCAAAGTACCATCCACCTGACCGCTTCTTTAAAAAAAAAAAAAAGGAGTTTATTTCTTTTTTTGACAGAGAGACAGCAACACAAGCAGGGGGAGCGAGCAGCAGGCAGGATGAAGGAGAAGCAGGCGCCCCGCAAAGCAGGGAGCCCAATACGGGGCTGGATCCCAGGATCCTGGGATCATGACCTGGGCAGAAGGCGGATACTTAACTGACTGAGCCACCAAGCACCCCCCTGACTGCTTCTGATGAGAAAAGTTTACCTGTGTAACACCTACTCGGCCAGGTAGCTGTTCAAAGACAACTTACTCACGGAAAGTAGCTGCCCAGAGACTAGTTCCGATCACGATTGCTACCTAATAGAAATAGGGTATGCAGCACAGAGGTCATTTCACATGTTCTTGTAGCCACATTCAAAAAAAAAAAAAAGTGAATGAGTTCTTTTTAATATTCTATTTAACCATATACATCCAGAATTTATCATCTTATTTCAACATGTAAACAAATAGAAAAATTACTGAGATCTTTTACCTTATGCCGATACTAAATCTTCAGAATCTGGTATGCACTTCACGCTTACAGCACGGTAGCTGCTTGAGATTCTTTCCCTCTCCCTCTCCTTCTGCCCTTCCCTTCACTAGCTGTAAGCACTCTCTCTCTCTCAAATAAATAGAGCAGTAAGATCTTAAAAAAGGAAGGGGGGCACCTGGGTGGCTCAGTGGGTTAAGCCTCTGCTTTCGGCTCAGGTCATGACCTCAGGATCCTGGGATGGAGCCCCACATCCAGCTCTCTGCTCAGCAGGGAGCCTGCTTCCCCCCCTTCTCTCTCTCTCTGCCTGCCTACCTGTGATCTCTCTCTATTTCAAATAAATAAATAAAACATATTAAAAAAAAAAAAAAGACTAGTCTCATTTCAATACCCAAACTTGTGACTACAGTATTGGACAACATAACCCTATACTATTTTCCCAGAGCACTTTGTTACTGTAATGTAGGCTATTACTTGGTGAATGTCTATCTCCCCTAGAATGTAAGCTCTATGAGGATACCCTGGAGTTCCTAGCTCAGTGTTAGCACTCAAGGTGCCAAATAAACATAATCGACTGGGGGAAATGGTAGGGAGGGGTTGTTTGAGAGACAATTACCTGCACTGAGGGTTTGGCCTTTCATTGGTGTTACCAAAGCAACTCAGGGAGAGAGGGCAGAGTTAATCAGAACAGGGCATTATCTGGCAGACACATCACAAAAATAAGGTCAAGAGAGGCAGAGGGGCCAGTGAAAGTACATCCCAGGTGCTTAGCAATGGCTTCCAAACTGGGGAAGGAAGAAGACCTCCAGGCCAACAGATGTCAATACAACAGGGAAGGGGAGGTGGGGTGGAATTAAGAGATGAGCAAGCTGTCTCTGTCAAGAGGAAGGGCACTATAATAGAAAGTGTGGGTGTGAGAAAGCGGGAAGGACAAGACAGGAAGCTGTGGTTAGAGAACTGGATATATAAATTTAGGATTTCTGACGTGAAAAATTTAGAGGAATGTTAAAATACAGTGGAAGTGAAGATCACTGGAGGTGAGCAAAGGTACTACAAGTGAAAAGCATTAGTCACCCTGCTTGGAATGACTAACTCCTTTGACTGAATGTCTTTTAAGATTTTAAGCTGTACAAAGGCAGGGACAATCTTTCATGGGCCATACAGACAAGCACTGATCACATCAAGTATGCTTCATGAACATAATTCAAAGTCAAAGTTCCAATATTAAAATCATGTGGAAGAAAAGTGGCAATGGTCATAATAATGAAGTAAGGTATAAGGGAAGGACTCCAATTTATTTGTTCAATATTTATGTAGTTTGATTGAACACTATTAAGAATTTTGAAAGATGCATGAATTTTTTAGATTGGTAGCCAAACTCTTAATTTGGGTGGCAGGGGAATGGGAGGGTGGAGGAAAGGGTATAAATATTTCCCAGACTTACTTTACTTTTATCTATAAAACAAAGTAATAGCCAACAGAACCTTCAGAAGCTTTATTATAGCCAGCTTATTTTTGTGAGAGATACAGGTTCTCATAACTTGGTTATAAACATTTTTTATAATGGCTCCTATTATACACTTTAGGGCAATTTGTTATTCAAAGAACTCGAAGATTACTCTTTCAATAAAGGGAAAGAATTAACACCTCATTTGTTTTACGTATGGATGTGGTATGCTTTTTAAGTGGACACATGATTGTTTACAGCATATATATATGACATATGTATAAGCACATATATACTTGTGTATGCTGTATATAGTTTTACTTGCTCATTGCCTATTTCCTGCATTTTTTTTATTTCTCATACCCAGTCCAATTTTGAGAAAAAAATAATTTCCCCCCCAAATAATTTCTCCATTGAGAATTCTGATTGTCAGAGTAATAGCACTAAACCTCAAGGCTGGAAAGATAAAGGTGTAAGTTATGTGTAAACTCTCTGTGTCCAAATAGGACATCTACTAATTTTTCAACTTTTCTAATTTAGCAAGACTTCCAGAGTTTTGCTAATAATAATAACCAAGAGAGGACAAAGTTATGACACAGCTATTGTCTGTTCAACTCTGAACCCTACGTAAGTCTGTTCCTCCCTGCCACACCCCTCACAACTATCAAAGGAAAATGTGAAAAAGGAGGGAATCATGTAAATAATTATAGCAGTAGGTACAACAGTCACTGAACTGGAAGAGCCATAAATTCTATTACAGTTGCTGTATCTTCCTGTGGGTACATGAAGTGCTTTAACCTTCCTTGCTGGCTCAATTCTCTTTTGTTTTCCCTCTGACCAATGATTGTTTCAAAAATTCAGAGAAATCCGTCAGCCAAAACAGATCAAAGCCAAGGGATCCATTTCATTCATGCATGCATACATTATTATTTATGATCCTAAATACCTGAGGATTGTTCGTTCAGTAAGCAAAACTGATACAATCTCTGCTCATCTGAAGCATACATTTTAAAGAACAGATCCTACAATACTTGCCTCTTTAAAAGCATACTGACCAGATGACAATTTATTATCGTGATGTGTATCATGAGCTCTTGCTTTTTAAGAAATCTCCCTCAAATTTTCATTAGATTAATACACAAAACAGCCACTTCTTTTAACTCCAGCCAACCAAAAACTTACAAAATCACAGATTTTTCTACTGTTTTGTACTTTCTTGGGAAGAGACATAAAAGAGAAAAACTAAAAGGGATTTTTTTTTTTAAAGATTTTATTTATCTGAGAGAAACACAGCCAGAGAGGGAACACAAGCAGGGGGAGTGAGAGAGGGAGAAGCAGGCTTCCCGCCAAGCAGGGAGCCTGATGTGGGGCTCGATCCCAGGTCTCCAGGATCATGACCTGAGCCGAAGGCAGTTGCTCAACCAACTGAGCCACCCAGGCACCCCTAAAAGGGATTTTCTTTGTAAATTTCCTAAGCCCGTAACAGGGTCATTTTAGGTCTGGCCAAGTCTTCTACAACCATAATCCAACAAGCAAGATTTGTGTGTTTATTTGTGTGTGTATATGTATATGTATATATATATATATATCTTGCATGTCAAGTCATATATATTACACACACATATACACATACATGTATCTTTTTTTTCCAACCAACACTGCTTCCTGAGTGGAACCTTTGAAACAAGATCTTTGATTCTTCTAGAAACCTTGTTGGATTTTGATATAGGAAGGTGGGCCTGGAGTGAATTTTAGCCCCATAAGCCCAGATAAGTTAAATGACACTGCATAATAAAAAATAATTTAATTTTGGGGGCGAAAAGAAGAGGGAGGGGAGAAGGGCACAGAGCCAACCAGATAATGAACCCGGAGCTCCCCTGCGATGGTGGCCAAAACACATTTTAAGGACAGAGATGTCTAATACTCAACATGAACACGCCTGGCACTGCTATATTATAAGCCTCTCCTTTGCCTCCCCTTTCCGCAAACCTTCCAAAAAGCTAACCACAGGGGGACAAGCCTTTGGCTTGGGTCATGACCCCAGGAACCTGCATCGGGCTCCCTCTTTCCCCTCTGCCCCAGCCCCTTCTCCTGCTTGTGTGTGTTCTCTCTCTCTCTCTCTTTCGCTTGCTCTCGCTCAAATAAATAAATAAAATCCTACAAAAAGAAAAAAAGCTAACCACACCCACAAAAGCTTTATGCAAACTCTTTATTTTTTCTTTTCCATTCTTTCGTAGTTCCTGCCCAGCACATGCATCCAGAATCTTTATCACACAAATCTCAACCATTCCTTAGCACTTCACTGGGTTGGTCCAAAACTAATTATCTTTTCTTCCCCTTTTCTACCTTCAGTTGCTTTTAATCACTCCTTTTCATATCTTCCAACATTCTACTAGCTCATTAATGGCGTCATCACTAAAGGAACAACTAATATTTACGCAGTACTTGTACCATGGTACTCTGCCAAGGGCATTTTATGCGTAATTTCATTTGATCCTCAAGTCCTACTAGGTTCTATGATCATTTCCTAAATATTAGGAAACCAAAGTTCAGGATGGTAACTCTATGGGTAAGCAATGGAATTCAACTTCTGTACTGACTTCACAGCCTTTCAACCAGTACTCTCCAATGCCTCAAGTCAAAAAACCTGGGAATCATCTTCTCATTAATCATATCTAGTCATTTACCTAGTCTAACCAAATATATCTCCTCAATGCCACATCAGCTCTACCTCCGCTGCCTTCACACAGAATAACTATCATCTAGCAAGTCCTTACTATATGGCAAGCACTGTTCTTTGTTTGTTTGTTTTTTTTAAATATTTACTTATTTATCTGAGAAAGAGAGAGAAAGCCCACATGAGCAAGCTGGGAGTTTGCAAAGGAAGAGAGAATCCTCAAGCAGACTCCCCACTGAGCAGCCTGCCTCTGGGCTCCATCCCAGGACCCTGAGCGGAAATTGAGATTCTGACACTTAACCAACAGAGCCACCCAGGTGCCCCATGATACTCTGGATAAAGTGAGCGGCTTTGGGGGTGCCTGGGTGGCACAGTCAGTTGAGCAACTGGCTCTTGGTTTTCGCTCAGGTTATGATCTCAGGGTCATGAGATCTCGCCCAGTGCAAGCCTTCCTGCTCTGCTTCAAGTGGGCTTGGGATTCTCTCTCTCCCTCTTCCTCTCCCTTCCCCACCTGTGTGCCTCTCTCTCTCTCTCTCAAGATACATTAATAAAATCTTTAAAAATAAAAATAAATCAGCAGCTTTGTATCACTAAGTAGAAAAGTCCAATTTTCTGCATTTGGCACACAAAATCCTCCATGCTTCTGTTCAAGTCAGTTCAACAACTATTTAGTGCCTACTATTTCAAGGCAAGGGCTAAGTGCTCTGAAATGAGTAATACACAAACCCCTGAGTACTATTCCAACCTCAAACAATGCGCCCCTCAGCCAGAACTACATGTAGATCTCACAACGCAACATCCTACATGTTAGTCCTTTGCCTAGAAGGTACTGTGAACATTCCATAGCAATTTGAAGCGCCTTGATGAGGTCCTCCCTAGCAAACTCCGGGTAGAAATGCTCCCTTTTCTAAGTATTCAAATTACTTTCAGGTAGCTAAAGGAACAGATATGCATCAGCTTTCATAGTCCATATAAAACTATGATCACCTATGGGGAAAGAAATGGTCCTTGTCATCAATGTCTGGCATGGAGCAGGCAGCATTCAGTATTACATGCTGAATAAATAACGAAAACTTTCTAACTTGATGAGGAGAGAAACAAGATACAGAATTAGGAATGTTAACACACAAGTGGGCCAAATTAAAAGTAGTGTTATTGTACTTTGGTTCTGATTTGGCCTACATTTTAGCCCTCTGGGAAAACTCACATGTGGGGCTTGGACAAGCTATAAAGGCAAAACTTTGTTTTTCATGGCCCAACAAGGCTGTGATGGGCCAAAAAGGATTCTAGATCAAACAAAGTCCATTTTCGAAAGGGTTGTAGAGATGGGAATCAAATCTATCAAAGAAAATAAAATTGATCCACTGAGCTCCAGTCTCATCAGCGCTGTCTCACACTAGATGCAAGGAGAAAAAAAAAAATCAAAAAATCTGTCCTGGGAGGAAAGCCAACTGACAAATAAGTACTACTCCTGCAAGAACGTGAAATTCTTAAAGTGAAGGCACTACAAACCAGAGCTCACAACTGTTTCTTCCTGCCACTGCTTTACACTCAACTTCGTTTCTGGGTTCTGTGATTTAAAGAGAAACATCTATACAGTTAAGCCCATACCTCGGTGTACTGGTAGATAAGAATGTCTTGATTCCTAACCTTAACCGCAAACTGAAAAATCAGAAGAAACACTACCTATGTCAAAGTCCTTGTCTGACACATATGGCAAAAGCTTTGAAAGCGAGTGAGGTCTTTCCTGAACGGTGCTTTGTGTGCAACTGCTTCCAAATGGAGACCCACATTTTGAAATGACCCCCCTGAAGACGTGAGAGATCTCCCACCTCTCCAGCCTCAAGGGAAAGGTGAGAATTCACAGGCAACAGGCTGGGCCGGTGGGCATCTCCCTCTTCCTTTCCTGGAGAACAAGATCCGATGAAGGCTGCTAGTGCCCCTCTCATTTACACAGGAAATAAGAAACTCATCCCCACCTCTCCCCTCCGGGAAAAAGCAAACGACGCAAAGAGCAGCAACACTGTGGCCGGAACCACCAAATGGTAACAGCCGGGGGCCTCCCGCCTCTCGCAGGCGCCTGGCCGACGGCGGGCACCCGGCTCAGGACAGCCCGTCCCTCGCTCCGGGCAGCAGCGCGGCCGGCCCCACAGCGGCTCCGGGTTTACGTTCCCCACCGCCCGGGAGAACTAGGAGCAGAAGCGCGGGGGTCGGCCGTCCCCCCCCGCGCGGCGCTGCCCCACACCCCGCCGACGCCCGGCACCTGAGGCGGCTGCCCGGGACCCGCGACAGGGCGCGGGGCCAGGCGGGCAGGACAAAGTTACTCACTGGGAAAGCGCGGCCGCCCGGGGCGCGCACCGGCTCCCGGCGCCGCAGCCCAGCGCCAGCTCTGCTGTGCGCGGCCCGCTGCGGGAGCGGGGAGCCGGCCGGCCTCCGCTCCGCCGGGAATCGCCGCCGCCGCCGCCGCTGCCACCACCGCGGATTTCCTGGCAAGAGGCTAACTCTGGCCAAGACTTCACTTCTCAACCGCCCCTGCTGCCTTCCCGGGGGCGAGCGCCGGGGCCGAGCCGCCCAACCCGACACGCACCTGGGCCAACCGGCTGCAGCACTAGGCGGGAGAGAGGCGGGCCAGAGAGCGGCTTCACCTATCCGAGAGCTCGGGGGGAGGGCCAAGCCGCGGCCGTCACTCCCGAGTTAGAGTGAGCCCACTCCGCCCCTCGCCGCCGGCCCTCCCCCACCCGGTCCCGGCTGTCCCTGCCGCCCGCCTGATTCCCCCCGCGGAAGACACGCTCAAGAAGTGCATCTGCTCTCACCGCGGACCGCCGCGAGGACAGTGGAACAGCTGGGGGAGGCAGTGAACCTCTAGGGGAATCGGGTTGGGGGTAAGAGAACAGGTGGCGCAGGAAAGCAGAAACATAGGTGTGTTGGGGCAAGAGGACTCTGGGGTAAGGTGCGAGGGACGGGGACCGATCGGGCCGAGAAGGGCGAGTGGAGTAGGAGATTGAGAAAGGGTGAAGGGCGCTTTCAGTGAAGAACACTTGAGGGGACGGGGAGAGGAGATGTAGGAAGGGAAAAGGAGGGCGGGGAGCGAGTCCGGGTGGTGAAAGATTGCGGAGGCGGGGGCAGGGGCATCTAGGAACAAAGGTGAGAGGGAGGTTCCGCAGGTGAGGAGGTTTAAGCCGCAGGAGTAAAAGGAAAAGGAAGTCCAGAGCAAGGGAGGATGTACGTATTTTAGGTGTAGAAAAGATTCTAGGAGAGAAAGGACGGGGCGCAGGAGAGAGAAAAGCAGTTTCCTTCCAAACTCTCGCTGCTCCCCACAAAGATAAAAACGTAGGCTTATTTTGACTCATTTGAGGGGTGCAGCTGCAAGATCCAGAATGACAAACACAATCTGAAATTCAACCTTTTCTGTTGTGAAATTCATCAAGGTGTATTGAGCAACTATAGTTTAAACCTGTCATCCCCTAACACCACCACCCACCCCGCCAGGTTTGGGGTCCCTCAAGGGAGTAACACCACACCCCAGGGGTCTGAAAGAGGCCTGATACCGCCCTAAGAAGGAAGGTGATTTGGGGGCGGCGGGTGAGGCCCCGCCCCCTTAGCCATCACCTGGCGGAAGGTGTCAGGGTCTGAACCCGAGCGCCCACAGCGGGTCTCGGCCTTGAGGTGGGCCGGGAGACCCACCCCACCTGTCCCCGCTAGCTCAGCCAACCGACTGGCTCCGGGGAGCCCCAGGTGAGCAAGTCCAGCCTCGCCACCGCCCTCCTCGCGCCCGAAGCTGGGCTTGTGGGCGGGGCCTCTGGGCCGAACGTACACGCCCCGCCCAGCGGCTGGGCCTCGCCGCGCCGCTGCGGCTCCTCCTCCCTTCTTCCGTCCCCGTCTCCTTCCGTCTGTTGTTCCTTCCTGCATCGCTTGCACGTTTCGCGAGATGGGTTAGCGCCTCCGATCTGCCAGCACCACCTGAGGATCCCGGAAGCCGTCCGCGCGATGGAAGAGGACCAGGAGCTGGAGAGGTAACGGCCGTGCAGGCGGGTGGGCGGTGGGGGCGGGCGGGAGGAGCAGGCCGCGCCCTGAGCCGGGGGCCGGTGGCCAAGGGCTGGTAGCCGATCCGGGCCTCCGCCTCCGCGGGGCGGCCCGGCGGCCAGGGCCTGACTTGGAGGACAGTGTAGGGGAGACAGGTGGGCGCCTGAGAGGGGAGAGGGGGCCCCGCCTGGGAGGGGAGAGGAGGGCACATGGATGTGTTTGAGTAGAGGCGCCTCCGTACAACTGGGTCCTGGAGGGAGCACAAGTTATGAGGCCGGAGTTTACTCCCTAAACCGCCCACCCGAGTTAAAACAGCAGGAGTAAATAAAGCTAACAAGAACACGCGCCAGGCCTCCGTTCGCCGAGTGCTGGTATTGGTGCGTTCCGTCAGGCCTAAGCCCCTGTAACTGCGGCCCAACTTATCCTGTGTGGACAGCTAATAAAGCCACTCTTCTGTGCGCTCAGCTCTTTTTCGCTCCTGCTTGATGGACACTTTTCAGAATTTCCATTCTAGTTTATCTCCTGTAAATGGAAACTCTAGTGGGGCCTGCAAGATGGTGATCTGCAGTCCCAATTTTTAAGAAGATCTGTGTTTACCCTTTCACTCTGTAATAGAGCCCACCCTATCCCAGTTCTGTCCCTTTCGTGTGATTCTGCCAAAATAATATTTTAGCAAACATTTAAGTTTGTGCCCTTGTGGCCATGTGGACGGTCAGATGGGAGTATAGAGAAACTGGAGGCAATAATTAAAAATTTATTGATAGAATATGTGGAGGCAGGAAAATAAGGGGCTAATACAAATAAATCTATGTAATTGGAGTGCATTAGAGTAATTTGTTGCAATTGTGATATAGCAAATGAAAAAAAAGCTAGTTACAAAACCATATTCAGTATGATCTCACTTTTATAAAAAATATGTGTGTAGAAAAATTTCTGGATTGAAGACCTCAATGGCTGAAGGCGAGAGGAAGACAGCCCTGGAAATGGTCCAGGCAGCTGGAACAGATAGACACTGTGTGACATTTGTATTGCACGAGGAGGACCATACCCTAGGAAATTCTCTTCGTTACATGATCATGAAGAACCCGGAAGTGGAATTTTGTGGTTACACTACAACCCATCCTTCAGAGAGCAAAATTAATTTACGCATTCAGACTCGAGGTGCTCTTCCAGCTGTTGAGCCATTTCAGAGAGGCTTGAATGAGCTCATGAATGTCTGCCAACATGTGCTGGACAAGTTTGAGGCCAGCATAAAGGAATATAAGGATCAAAAAGCAAGCAGAAATGAATCCACATTCTAGTCCCTTATGCTCTACACGGGGAGGACTATCCTCTAGGATATTCTCTTCGTGATCTTGGCAAAACCCAGAAGTAGAAGTTTGTGATCACAACACAATCTGTCCTAAAGAAAGGCGTGCTTCTAGCTATGACCCATTACAGCTGTTGGAATCCCTGCAAGAACCTTTGTACTCATCTAATAAATTCCCTCTTTTATTTAAACTAATTTGAGTGGTTTCTGTTGCTTCATCTGGAAGATTGACTGTTTCAGGGGGGTTTTTGTTTGTTTGTTTTTTTCTTTTAATTGAGCCAACAGTGAAAGTAAGAAAGCTAGAAGAAAGCCTAGACAAGGGCTTTGATCAAGGGAATTCAAAAAAATAAGCATTCGTGGCTGTGATTGGGGGAGAGGGAGAGATGAAATAGAGCATGACTGCAGATAGACTGGTGGTTTAAAAAAGAAAGAAAGGTGGAAGTGGGAGGCGGATTTAGCTTCTTGCTAGATAATTTTTAGTAAATCATGAGGGAATTGCATCTTTTGCTATGACTGGTAGGTTGGGCAGGGGTGGGGAATAACTTGAAAGACTTGTGAGAGTTTTTGTTTCACAGGAGTTAGGTAGAATTTAGCTCCATCTTTGTGGTAGCATATTATAGGATAGATTCCAGTTTACCGCTTTAATTTCAGGACACTAATAAAATATTTTGCCAGAAAGGACCAAAGTAAGTCAAGAGAGTTGATATTATAAGAGAAAAGTGGCATGACCAGGTAACATCTTCAATCTTTACGCGGGTATCTAAGTGTAGCCCAGGGTTATAATAAGGATGGGGAGAAGGAAATTTCCATGTTGGGAAAATGATTTTTTTTTTAAACTTGAGATATTAGTGAACCATTTCTGAACTCTCCTGTTAATCTCATCAGCCTTGTCTCAAATCCATCAGACCTCAACTTGACTCTTAATTCACCCTAAATCTCTTGTCAGCCTTTGAACCTGAGCATCCCACCCTCAGCACTCTTTGCTCTGGGGCCTTTGTTTTTGCTGTTCCAAATTCCTGGAACCCCTTTACTCTGCTATGGCTTAGGGTAGGTAAGAACTTATAGGTCAGACGCCAACCCTAGTTTGGGTACCTGTATATGCTTTCATTTTACTTCTGTGTTTTCTGGTCTTGGATTTACTATGCTCTTGTTGGTGCTTATATTGTCTACCCCCTATACTGACTTGCAGCATAGTGCCCGATAGGTAGTAGACAACCAGAAAATACTAGCAAATTCCATGTCGGTAGTTATGACATGTAACCTGTTAGTCACTCCATCCAGACCTCTTTCTACTTTCTGGCCTAGAACCTACATTTCCTACACTTAACTTCTTTGGATAAATATATCTCTATTTTTATTGAGCACCTGGTATATACCAAACCTGCGATGGAACAGTATTGGATGAGACACAGGTCTTGTTCTCCTAGAGCATACATTTTAATAGGAATGAATTTTTTTTTTTTTTAAACTTGTAATTCTGTGAAAACAGATACAGGGCCAAGACAGAAAACATGAAAGAGGAATCACCTTTTGGAATGGAAGTCAGGGAAGCTCTTCCAAAGATTACAGGAAGAGAAGGAGCTAACTGCAAAAAGGAGAATGTGTTTGGGTGGAGTAACTGTGCAGAGGTTTTGAGGCAAAAAGCTGGTGGTCTGAGGAATTAAAGATATGTAAAGATTTGCTTATCTGTAGCATGGTAAGCAAGGGAAAGGGTGTCAGGTATGGATTTGGTGGGAAGAGTTGGGATGGGGCGCCTGGGTGGCTCAGTGGGTTAAAGCCTCTGCCTTCAGCTCAGGTCATGATCTCAGGGTCCTGGGATCGAGGCCCGCATCGGCTCTCTGCTCCGCAGGGAGCCTGCTTCCTCCTCTCTCTCTGCCTGCCTCTCTGCCTACTTGCGATCTCTCTCTGTCATATAAATAAAATCTTTAAAAAAAAAAAAAAAAGAGTTGGGGTGGTAAGGGTTTTGGATCTTAAGTACAACGGGAATGACCTCTGAATTCTTAGTACAGTGAAGGGATGAATTCGAGAGGAACGGTGAGAGTGTCATTGGCCTGAAAGAGCAGCAGGCTAATGATGGACAGAAGAAGGTTGATTTGAAATGTATTTTAGAACTGGTTTAGAATTGGTAGACCTCATGAAAGGTGAGGAAACATGACTCCCACTTAGATTTGGGGCCAAAGTACTGAATGGGAAGTTTGAGGAGAAAAATAGGTTGGAACGTGGAAAACGTAATTGGAATCAAAAGTTTCCATTTTGAATGTGGTAGACAGTGGATATGTGAGTTGGAGGCCATGAAAAACATCTAAGCTACAGAGAAACTTTGTGAGTTCTTGCCATCAAGATGATGTAAACGCATAAAGATGAGTGTGCTAAAAGAAGTAGGCCCAAGCCCACGCCTGGGCAAGCTCAGCATTAAAGGTTGGGTATAAAAGTAGCAACCAGTGAGGTATAGAAAGTAGAGTTGTGGAAAAGAGTGCTTTCAGAGAGGGAAAAATGATGTTGAATGAGACACAGGAGGACAGAAATGTGTTGTTTGGCATTAACAAGGAGGTTGCCGGGCGCTGGGTATATTTCGTGCCGGAGAAAGCCAAACATTAGCATTCATTGTATAGAAAGGGGGCTTAGTTTGGGTTTTCCCATCAAGAAAATACACTGTAGGGCATTGGAGAGCCAAATGTTAGTGGGAGCAAGGATGAGGGAAGGTCAACGTCATAGTGCTAGGATAGGGACTGTTCTAGAGTGATTTGAAAGAGATCCTGGAAAGCCAGTGTCATTGCAAGGAAATTGGCACTTGAAGATGTAAGGAAGACCTAAAGGGAGAGGTGGGAAAGGATCAAAAACTTCTTTGCCTCATCTAAAGTTTTGCCTCTGAGTACTCCTGTGGGGATTATTTAAATAAAGTTTAGTAACTGAACCAAGACCTTCAAGAGATGAAAGCAAGCGTGATTAGTGGACATAGAGGTGTAGGATGATGTTAGGAGACTGAAGTCATTAATAGCACTAACGGTAGATGGAAATGCTCCCATCGGTGACTGTCTCCACATCTCACGGCTTCATTGCCCTTAAGAGGATGTCTCATCACTGATAATGTGGCTTGCTGGCTTCAGTCTGTCTGGGGGGGCCAAAAACTCAGGTTCATATAAAACAACTAAAAAAGGCAGAGCGGGGGGAAGGAAAAACTGCGGTCAGGGCAGGCAGGATAACCAAGAGTCCAGCATGAGTGGGAGGAATCTGCATAAAGTCTGGAACCTGAGGGAAGACTGAATTGGTCTATAAAAGAGGGCCATAAATAGGAGTCAAATGTATTTATATAAACTGCGAAAAAATAACTGGATCGGTACCTCTGATTTGCCCTCTAATAGCTTTTCACTCTAAATAAACTAATATTAATGATTTGAAATCAGAAATCTTGTTCAGCTGTAAAGCACTATGGCTTTTAAAGAGCCAATCATTAAGTAAAATGATTACATACCAAAGGCTTTTAATATATACTAATTTGAGTACTTGCGCAGCACTTTGTATTTTCAGAGCACTTTACAAATTCATTATTTATAAATTGCACATAGCTATAACATGGGAGTGCTCTAATTAGTTGGTATAACACAGGTGCCTACAAAATATCTGCAGTGATTTAAAAAGGAAAAAATGTCTACACAAAAAGTAGACATTTACTACCGTTCTGATCAAAGAGTGTCTTGCATTTCAAGAAATAAAGCATATTAAGTTCTAGGGCACATCATTCCCTACCCTTCTTTTCGTCTCCTTGAGGCATTAAGATTGTAGATAGTCCCCAGATCACTAGACAAGAGTCATCTTTTTGGTTAGCGTAATTTAAAGTCAGAGACTGTCTCTGTAACATCCCTCAAATTGGGCTCCTAGGAAGTACACCTAAATCCACCAGTTTGCTTTCAAATACTTAAAAGACCCGAAATCCAGCCCTTTTGTCCTCAAGATTCTTGGGGTTTTGGGGTTTTTTCTTCTCTTTTTGAAACTTTATAAACTGTCTTGGTACAATTACTGAGTGGCCTGCAATTTTTTTGATGACTTCTTTCCATACCTAGATTATTGGACTCTGTCCAGCAAATGTGAACCTAGTAGGGGCACAGCCCTAAGAAGTGGCAGAGATAACAGTATAATAATGAGTCTATTATAAAAAACCTTACACAGTTTTGAAGAGAGGGCAGACAACAGGTATACACATGAAAAAAGAGAACAAACTGTATTTATGATGAAGTACCCTAATGTCCAGTGTTGAGTAAGTATCATGTGCTAAACAGGCCAGGATGGGAGGGAGATGCTCGTGAAACAAGGACTGTTTGTGCACACCTGCTGTGCCAGCCACTGTCCTAGGCACTATAGAGAGCAAATGAAATGGGCAGTCTGCCTTCTAGTAACTCACTGAGTATTAAAGTTGGCAGACTTGTAAAATAAATAGATAAATCATTTTCTCTTTCCCAGTGCAAAGGAGCCAGTAAAGATTCCTGAGCTAGGGAATGCCCCAAAGTTTGTAATTTGTTTTTTTAATCCCTTGCCTGTGCAGAATGGATGAGTGGAAGGAAACCTTTTAAGACACATAAGGAGGGTCTAAGTGTAGGAATGCAGATAGGACGATGCATACACAGAAACTGTTAAGTAAGAATTACAATACTCGGAGGCAGAGTCTGTATAGGAGTAAAGATAAAACGAGGTTTGAAAATGGTCCCCTATTCCTGTCTTTTACCCCTTTGTTTTTCTGCCACTCCCTCACAACCAAAACCGGTATGGCAGGGTTTACTGTCTCCTCTCCTCCCCAACGTGTCCTTGCCTCTCGGTGTCCAGGCATGCACCCACCCTCCTCTCCTTCCCTGACCCTTGTCAGAATTCACATCTGTAACTAGGCTGGGAACCCAGGGCTGCAGGTGGGAAGATTGAGAGTCAGGACGCCGCACGGGATCTTGATCCTGCTGCTGTCTGTCCACAACCAAGTTGCTGTCCTCAAAGGGAACCTTTCATTCATTCATATTCATTCCATAAATATTATTGCAGGCACTGTTTAGGTAGTAGGAATATAGCAGAGAACAAACTGCCCCACAAGCAGTTTATTGTCTAACATCAGATATATAAAATATATGATGTGATTTAAGGTGGTATAAATGGGAAGTAAAAGAAGGATGGGGATAGGAAGGGCAAGAGATGGACCAGTTAGGGAAGGCCTTTCAGAGAAGGTGACATTGGAGCAGAGAAATAAGAGACCAAGGACATGGGAGGCTATACCCAAAATTTTCTAAAAATAGATTATTCAACAATAAAAAAGCAAAATTACGAACCTTTTTAAAGGAATAAACTTTCAGCATTCTGTGTGTGTGTATTTGTGTGTGTGTAGTTCTTAATCTGTGCCTAAAATTATATCATTTGGGGTGCCTGGGTGCCTCAGTCGTTAAGCATCTGCCTCTGGCTCAGGTCATCCCAGAGTCCTGGGATTGAGTCCTGGGATGGAGTCCCGTATCGGGCTCCCTGCTCAGTGGGAAGCCTGCTTCTCCCTCTCTCACACCCCCCCCCTGCTTGTGTTCCCTCTCTAGCTGTGTTTCTCTTTGTCAAATAAATAAATAAAATCTTTTTTAAAAAATAAAAAATTTAAAAAGTAAATTATATCATTTATTTTTAATCTGTATATGCATTTGTAATATATAGTAAAGAATAATTATGGTAAAGAACACCAAGTTACTGGGACCATAGGATATTGTAAGAGTTTTAGATTGGCTAATACTAATTTGCTAATACACGTAGGTGAGTTGATTTTTATGCGCCCTTTTTTCTCTTTCCTTTCTTTTTTTTTTTTTTAAGAAAAGTGTATCTTGGGAGCAGAAATTGCTGTGCTTGGGATCCTATATCTCAGCGTAGGAGTTGAGAGGTTGCACTGTTGGAATCACACTGCCTGGGTCTTGGTGTGGTGTAGAGTTTTTAGTTATGTGATCTTAGACGAGCTGTTTGACTTCTTTGTGGCTGGGCTTCCTCATCTCTAAAATTGAGATAACAGTAATACTGACCAGATAGAGATATTATAGTTATTGGATAATATTTTCAAAGTTCATAGAACCATATCTGGCCCACAGACTATGTTCTTAATCACTGTCACTTATTAATGTTATTATAATATCATGAATTGTGTCGAACAAGCTGGTTCCATTCATATTTTTTCGAAGTGAAAACTTGAAAGCAAAACCTCTGTTATTTTTGTTTCCTCTAGCCCAGGACAGCGCTGTTGTATGAATTTGTGGACCCCTGTAGGAAGGGTTATCAGTCTGCTACAGCCATTGCGTTCAAGAACAATATTTTATTGTATCTATTTTATTTTATATTATTTTATTTTATTTTAAAGTTTTATTTATTTGTCAGAGAGAGCGCGAGTGCACAAGCAGGGGGAGCGGCAGGCAGAGGGAGAAGCAGGCTTCCCACTGAGCAGGGAGCCCAATGTGGGACTTAATTACAGGACCCTGAGATCATGACCTGAGCCGAAGGCAGGTGCTTAACTGACTGAGCCACCCAGGCGTCCCTCAAGAATAATATTTTAAAATAGCCTTCCTACGTACAGAATATATGTAAAAATCAAAGAAAAATTGTGTTTCTCCTCTTTTCACAAAGAAATTAAATGGAATATTCATAATCTTTCCAAAGCTTCAAGACAAAGGTTAAGCAGGAAGGAAAGCAAGTACTCTAGCAGATGGCCACCTGTTGTTGTCTACATATCTGAATACTGATAGGAAGCAAAGCTAAGCATAAAAGTGCATGAAATAAAATATATTGATATTATATCTAATAATACTAATCCTCAGTAGATTCCATATTTGTTACAGAAGACATTTAATATATATCAAAAAGAAGAGCTGCCTGTGTGTTTTTCTAAGTTTACCATGTTGACTTGGGTCAGACCTCCAAAAAATTGTAGATAACGCCTCAACCAATTCTATTAAAAGGATTCCACATGAAAGTCAAACTCCTAGAGCATGTAGCAGATGGAGACTGCACGATTGGTTTAAACAACAGTTTGGGGTTTGGAATTTTTTTCTTTTTTCTTTTTTTTTCCCAAGGGTGAAAGAGGCTTTCTTTCTGGGGCCTCTCTTTCAAAATAGTACTATATAGAAGTGAAGGATAGGGACTCTGAAGTCAGAGGCCTGGTTTAAATCTTGGTTCTGTCACTCTCTAACTTCTAAATACAGGACAGTGTCTTAACATTCCTGACCCTCAGTTTCCTTATCTATAAAATACCAACTTTATGAGGTTATTGTGAAGAAGGAGTGAAATAAAGCACTTAGCACATTTCCTAGTGTAAGTGCTCGAATATTAGCTACCACTGTTGTTATATGGATTATTGTTTAAGCCAATTCGTGGTGATTAGAATAGTGGCCTTCTTAGTATTGGTTCTGTGTCATTGCCCATGGGAGACCTCAAAGCTGGCTTGTACCAGCTGGTCTCTGGCTTTCCACACCGTCTGCCCCACTGGCCTTCTCAGTTCTTTCATACCTGCCTAGCTTGTTCCCCTTTCAGAGCCTTGGCACTTGCCCTTCCCTACACTCTCCTCTTCACAAGGCCTGTCTCTTTTCAAGGTCATTTACTCAGAGAAACATCCCTGACCACTGTATTACTTACCCCTTGCTGTCTACAAATTGTCCTAAAACTTAGTCTGAAAACAAAAAACATTTCTTAGACTTTCTGTGCGTCAGGAATCTGGTTGGAGCTTAGCTGGGATCATCTGACTCATAAGCTGCAGTCAACGTGTTATCTGAGTTGTGGTCCCCTTGAGGCTGGCATGGGTGGATGATTTGCTCCTAAACTCCCTCACCTGGGACCGCCTCCTGCCATGGGATGTGGCTTCCCCCGGAGCAAGTGATCCCAGAAGTAGAGAACTCAAGATGGAAGCCACAGTCTTTTTATACCTTAATCTCAGAAATGACATCTGTCATTTATTTCTGTCCTATTCTGTTTGTTAGAAGTGAGTTAATGACATCCAGCCCCCACTGAAGGTGGGATCATACAAGGGTGTAAGTATCAGGAAGGATCCTTGGGACCATCCTAGAGGCTGCGTAACCACACTGCCTTCTCTAAAACAGCTTGTGCACCTGCATACAAACCTCCATCATTTTCTATCCACGACTTGCTTCATTCTTCACAGTACTCACTGGTAACTGACATTGTATTATGTATTTATCTGTTTGTCTAACTCCACTTGAATATAAGCTCCCTGAGGACAATGGCTTTGTCCTTGTTTGCCTTTGTATTCCCAGCACTTGAAATCATTCAGGCACATTAAGCATCCATTAATATTTATTCTGTAAATGAATGATTGTGTATGATTGATTGTCAGTGTCGGTGTGATTGCCACAACAGGGAGGAAAAACTACTGAGAAACACTGAGGATTTGTAATGACATTATATTGTACACTCATCAGCTGACATTTGCATACTCTTGAGAGCCACTGCATTAACAAGCCTTTAAGAAAAAAAAAAATTCTGGGGCACCTGGGTGGCTTAGTCGTTAAGCATCTGCCTTCTGGCTCAGGTCATGATCCTGGAGTTCCTGGATCGAGCCCCACGAGCCCCACTCCCTGCTCGGCGGGAAGCCTGCTTCTCCCTCTCTCACTCCCCCTGCTTGTGTTCCCTCTCCAGCTGTGTTTCTCTCTGTCAAATAAATAAATAAAATCCTTACAGAAAGAAAGAAACAAAGAAAGAAAGAAAGGAAGGAAGGAAGGAAGGAAGGAAGGAAGGAAGGAAGGAAGGAAGGAAGGAAGGAAGGAAAAAGAAAAGAAAAGAAAAGAAAAGAAAAGAAAAAAAAGAAGAAAGAAAGATTCTTAGAGTGCCTGCCTGACTGGCTCAGTCAGTAGAACATGCAACTCTTGATTCAAGGTCTTGAGTTCAAGCCCCACATTAGGTAGAGAGATTACTTAAAAAAGAAGAGAAAGAGAAGGAAGGAACCTGTTGATTCTGGGAGCACATGCTCTATCTTACATACCTACCGCATGGTTTCAGGTTTAGGATGTTCACAGATCAATCCCGTTTCCCAGAATAAAATTGAATAGGTTGAATGAAGTCTGTAGGGTTGCTTAGGTTTTCTTTGCCATTGAAAATGGACTTTCCCTTACTTGAATGGAAAATTGTCAGAAATCTCAGTCTCTGTATGACCGGATAGCCCCATGAAGACTTCCTGGGTGTGCTTTCCATTACCACCAAGCAATGAGCTCATTTCCGTTTTGACACTTTCTACCTGAAGACAGCGTCAGAGTTCACTGATTTGAGACTTAGTCCCACAGACTGTGCCCCCTTGCCTCACCCCACTTGAAATGCCAATCCTGAGTCCAAATTACCGCCTGTGTTTCTGACCTGCTGGCTATAAACTGGAGACCCCTGCAACTCCCAGAATCAATTTGCTAGAGCAGCTCTCAGAACTCAGAGAAACATTTACTTAGGTTGATCGGTTTATTATAAAGGGTACAGAGGAACAGCTAGATGAAGGGGTACGTAGTGTAAGGTACGTGGGTCGGGTGTGGACTTTCCATATCCTCTGTCTCCCTGGATCTCCCATGTTTACCAATCCAGAAGCTCTCTGAAATTTCCTTTGGGTATTCGAGGAGACTTCATTACACATAATTGATTAAATCCTTGGTCTTTAAGCTGTCCTGTGACAGCTTAATTTCCAGGTCCTCTCCCTGCTCCAGAGATTGGAGTTAGGACAACCAGCCTTCTTCATCTTTAGGTGACCTAGGGGCTTTCTAAAAGTCACCTCCATAACAAAAAGACATCTTTATTGCTCTCTTCATTTAGGAAATTCCAGGGTTTTAGGCTCACTATGCCGGGAATGGATAAAGACCAAATATTTCCTTCTTATAAATCATAATATCACAAGGCCAAAACAAGAAATAAACAGACCGTTCTATCATTTGACGTCTGGTGTACCATTTTTTTATCACATTAGCTCCACCATAAGAAGAGCAGACACCTGCAGTTTTCCCTTGGATCCTTATAAACAGCTCTTAATTTCTCACCACCATACTTGCTGAGTTATATATGGGATCTCAGAATCAGTTTTAACTGGAATTCAGATTTCAAGTTAAGGATCACATGTCGTTGAGATTCCGTAACTAAAATTATTCCAGATCCTGGTTTGCTTGCTTACCCTGTTCTGCATACTTATGCATAAATCCTGGGGCTTGGAATGATACTTCACAGGATTTTTATTCCGAAGCGTTTAATATAAAATATAAAATGTAAGCATCAATTACCATTCCAGTCCCTGAAAATGAAGAATAAAGAGTATAGTCATCCCATTTTTCGTGTGTCAGAGTAAATGTGATGGATTTATGTTCTGCCTCAGATCTTATAATCTAAGCCTTCTAGACTTGGTTCTACAAATTGATTCCTGTTCATTTCTTTATTTACATGGCAAAGATCGTACTTTGTTCTTAAATGGATGGAGGGAACTGGAGTGTCTGATTAGATACCATTCTGCTGACGGTTTTGAAGTGTCAGCCTACAGGTGTGTCACACTACCTGCTGCCCAGACTTGCAGCATGCACGCCAAGGGTTCCCTTCTATTTTCTCGTTCTAATTGGTCCCCATCTGAGAGCAATGTGCCTCAAAACAAGCCAGGACAGGAGGAGGCCAACTGGGCTTATCCCTAGCCAACAGAAGACGTAACTATGACTGTAAAGTAAGATGATTGATTTGCCTAGTCACGTGAGAAAACCAGTTTACTCTTCCTTCAAGGTAGAGAGTGTTTTCCCCATTTACAGGAAAGGAAACTGAGGTCAGGAGAAGTAACCAGACTAAGGGTATACAGCTAGTATGTGGGTATGACCCAAGACAGCCTGATTCCTTAGGTTCAGCTGCTCACGTCTGTGATGATGCCCGTGTAATCTCCCGCAGGTACATATGAAGATAGCAAAGCTTTGTCAGAGCGTAGGTTCCAGAGAGTTCAATTTCCGAGGAAAACTGTGGACCAGTAATTCATGTTTATTTCCAAGTTCAGGCAGAAACATGATGGAAATGATGCTGCTCTTGGTGTATCTTAACCCTGAAAAGAATCAATGAGTTAGAGAGTATCTGGTTAGGAAACCAGATATGTATTGACTAATACTTGGTTCGTGAAAGTATCATTTAACATATTGTTAAATTTCATCAGCATTATCTTTATATTCGTTTTAACTGTTTAATCCATGTTGTACCAAAGCAGCACTTCATCACCCTGAAAACATAGAAGACATCTTCACAGATCAAGTGCATTAAGGGTGTGTGCTTAACTGAAAGGACTCTGGATGCGGAGTCAGAAAGGTCTGGGGGAGAATCAGGTGTACCCTTAACCAGTTGACCTTGGACGGTCAGCCCTAGTTGCCTAACAAAAAGGGGACAGTAACTTCAAAGGTTCTTCTGAGGGTCCGTGAGATCATGTTTTATGATGTTGATCATTATGCACATGATACTAGTAGATGATATCTGTGTATTTTAACACACAGTTATCAGTACTATATAATATTCTTTTAATTTCTTAAAATAATACCTTATATTTGTTCAGTGCTTTATAGTTACAAAGTAATTATATGTGTGATTTTATTTGATCCCCATAAGAACTCTGAAAGCACGGTGGTCGGATCTTTATTTTACAGATAGGTAACCAAGATCACAAGAGCACTGAGCTAGTAAGTGGCAGGACTAGGACACATCCTTTTCTCTACTCTGTTGTAGCTACTTTGTCATTTTCTTAAGGAGACTTGAACTTGTCCTTGATTCAGATCTAGAAAGTAAGAACTGCATGATCCTTCCCTGAAGAGTATCTAGAGATAGAGTAGGGAAAGTATCAAGATAGAACAGTTACCTCAAAATTCCATTAATTCTGGGTCTTTCAGGTTAGAAACCCTGATCTGAAGCGTGAACTATCCAGAATGTGTGTTTTTTGTGGTGTACACTTTCCCTGGGAAGTTACCCACCTGCCCCTATTGCCTGGAGTAGACCTAGTTCAAGAATGAAAGCACTGAACTGTTTGAAAAGCTAAAGAACCTGACCACTGGCTCTCTTTTTATACATAGGTTAGGGGGCTTTTGTATGATTTTTTTCTGATCACCGGTTTCATGGGTCCTGGCTGTTCGAGGTAGTTCTCTTCCAACTGGTTCTCTGCTGTCTCCCTGTTATCCCTTTAAAATCTCACTCAGTTTCACCAGAGGACTTGCTTAGCTCTGCCAAGCAGGCTGATTATTTTGATATCAAGTACGTGGTACACAGGAAGTTTCCTCTGGCTAAATATAGGGCGATAGAATTTCCTCTGTGTGACCTGGACCGATATAATCTTTCCACTTTTCATCAAAGCAGAATGATACAAGGGATAAAAGTGAACATTCTGGAAGCTTTTCTTTACAGAATAAAATGAAAAGATATTGAGATTTAAAAAATGTTTTGCTTTGCCAGATTCAGGTCCTTCAGTGAACTACATTGCCCCTTCCAAGAAACATCGGTACAAAGAAAGCCCTTTATACCTCTCATCTTTTTCATTCCTCACGATGCATGGGCAAGCTAGGCCCTAACCTCGTTTGGCGGAGGGAAACACACTCAGAAGGTGTGTAACGTGCCCTAGAACACCCGGTTGGCTGGTGGAGCTGGCTTCCTCTGAACCACACTGTTTTCCAACATACAGCACGGGTTTGCAAATTAAAAGGTTTTGATCTATCATGCTTTGAAGTTAATAATTTAGATAATTTTATGTGGGTTTTCGTTTTTATATGATTAAGCAATCATACTAAATTACTCTAAGAAACATTTGCCAGGCCAAGCGAGTTCAGTTGTAGACTCCCGAATCCAGCCAGGGCCAAGGTTCCCATAAGCCGTTGCCGGGCGGGGTTCGCTTCCTGCGAGTGTCTCAGAACACGGTTGTGGACATGCTGCAGCACTGGGATGGTGTTAGTGCTGCGCTTTCAGTGCTGGGTCTCTAAGGGCAGTGAACCTGGGCCAAAACCTCCTAAGTATAGTCAATCCCCTTCTAGTTCTTACCAGGATGGTGGAGAAATGCCATCTTAGGTTGGGGAGGGGCGAGAGATATACTGATAGTTTTGAGTTAAATTTTCCAAAAAAAAAAGAAGAAGATAACTATTTCATTTTTCATTTTGGTTTCTTTCCTTCCATTCTATAGTTAAAAAAAAAAAAAAGTCCTATAAATATCTGGATTTGAGGCCTCTCTGGAAACACTGTTTAAGAATTAATATAGAAATTTAGTACATGGCCCAACTTCTCTCAAGCAAATGCTAAGGGAGTATTGTGAATTTGGGGGTTTGATATTTCAAGGGAGATGTGGAATTAGGTTCTGAGCCTTCGTATTGAAAACACAGTGCCCTTTTCTGTAAGCGTAAGAGTACATCAGACCTAAGGAGTGGACCAAAGTCTGCTCTTTGGATAAGGAGCGTGATCTGTCTCTCTCCATTTTCCCCTGCAGTCTCAACTGGATGCCGATTCCATGTGTAACACAGCTCTGGGCTTCATTAGCATGGCTCCGGCCACTGAGACGGCAGCCACTGCTCTATCCACAAGGACGGGTTCCGTGTCGGGAATGCGCACAGTGAGCGCAGTAGGTGCAGCTACTTAAAAGCATAGCAGTAGGAAAGGGACAGGACAAGGTGTTGGACATTGATTTGTAAAGTGCATAGTGAAACATTCGCTCCAGAGCATGCTTTCCTAGTTCCCTTCACATGCAAGTATTTGTAGGTCTGAATAGCGAAGCACTCCTTCAGACTTGGCTAGATCTTGAATGTCTTATAGCTGGTGCCCAAATCGCCAGTTGTATCACCCTGAACAGAGCCTTTCTTGTGGCTGTTGATCTCTCCTTTTTAAAAATTTCATTTATTTTGACACTACAGACAAAGGGCTGGTATCCAAGATCTATAAAGAACTACTCAAACTCAACACCCAAAAAGAAGATGAACACATCAAAAAATGGGCAAGAGACATGAAGAGGCACTTCTCCGAAGAAGATATACAAACGGCCAACAGACACATGAAAAAATGTTCAGCATCACTAGCTATCAGGGAAATTCAAATCAAAACC